>JARFXV010000481.1:0-162500 GCA_031761425.1 Cosmopolites sordidus | reverse complement strand
AGATAAGAAGCTAACCTAACCTAACCTATGTAAATACGTGAGAGCAAAGATTGTAAAACCTACAATAGAAGATAACGAAATCATGAAGGTCCTGAGATCAAAACTGGTGAAAGATCGATCTAACACAGTAAAGAATCAATTCTTCTATTGGAACCTTTGGTGTGATGCACTAAACTTGAAGAGATTTACCACTAAACACCAAAACACTTTTTTGAACTGCTCGACGCACGTTTCGCTAATCATGTTAGCATCATCAGGAGATGATTTAATCAGATTAAATAATCTCATCATCTCATCTCTTTAATCAGATTAAATCATCTCCTGATTATAAAAGCGAAACGTGCGTCGAGCAGTTCAAAAAAAGTGTTTTGGTGTTTAGTGGTAAATCTCTTCAAGTTTACAGTAAAGAATGATGACGGAACTGTAGTGCAAAACAAACAACAAAACCTGCCAATTTTTTTTTTTCTTTTATGACATATTTATATCGTTTGAAAGAGAAAGAGCTAAAATGAAAGCAGAAAAGCAGCTAAATGAAAGACTGGTCGTAAGTTATTGAAATCGTACAATGAGTAAAACAGCGAAATCCTTACATGAAAAAATTGAAATGAAATGAAAAACTAAATCCGTGATTGACTTCATTTTATACTGGTTTTTGTTAACGCCTCCAGTGCCCGGGAATCACGTGAAAATGGAAGTTCTGCTTCAAAGTCATTTAGTAAATAACGTCGAGAGTTGGAATATTTTTTAGACTCTTTGCCTATTATGGAATCTCATTAGTGTCGTGCAACAATCGAGCATCAATATTTGCTGCCAGAGTGGAGTACGAAAAACGCTTTATATCATTTTGAAAAAAAGTATTGGTGTGTATGACGTGATGTGCAGCCTCTATCTATCACTGTTTTTTAATTCCAAAAACCTTGTTTTATATTTTCCCAAGAAGGATCTATAAATTTGACAATCTATCTGAAGCGAACTATTTAGAACATCAAAAAAAGCAAGAAGAAGCCAGATTAAAAAAAAAATAATAATAATGAACAAATTATTTTCACGGTTAATTTACAGACTGTGTTAATGGCACCCAAAGACGGATTCTATTATTTATGGAACGAAACTGAAGGAAGCTTGAATTCTGAAGAGTTTGCAAGATTATGTGGATGTCTGCAGAAGTACTAGAAAAAAATCAAAAACCTTTTGGCGTATTATATTTGAATTATTCGTTTTCAAGAAATTCAATGAAGTTTAGTTCTTTAAATGTATTCGTCCTGGTCGTGGAAAAGGTGATGCGAAAGTAACCGACATTCGGTGTGATCATATCTGTGACATATTTTTCTGCGATTTACTAACGAGTGAAAATTAATACCACAAAGATTACCCTCAGTATTTCAACAGTTTGCCACATGACTGAAAGTGAGACTAAGGTTACAAAATGTTCCTATTTTTGTTTTAAGTCTAATTTTTATGTGATAGCTTTAGATGTTACAAAATATTTCTATTTTTGTTATGTTACTGATTCTTTATGGACAAAGTCTAATTTTTATATAACTTTTTGAAAATTACGGAGACACCTACCTATTGTTATTTTTTTAAAGGTTTGTTGGTAAAAGTTAAAAGTAGTAGATTTTTATATTTTGTTATTGGACCTTGAGTCAAGAAACTGAAGATTTCAAAAACAATTTTGGTTTATATTAGTAGTTTAATTTGATATGTAATTAGTTTCTTACAAATTTATTCACAACATTAACATTCACCTACTATTTATTTTGTTTATTTTTCTATTTCCATAGCGTCAAAGATTTATCCTCAGATCATCATAACATAAAACTTCGTACCTACCAAACTTAGAAAAATCCAGCTATCTTCGTTTAAAAATATTAAAAGCGCTCAAGAAAACCTGCACAGTCATGGCAAAGTCACAAAAATGCTGATAAAAAATTAATTATTGATATTTGCTTTTTTTCAGATTTAATTATAGGAAATAATATAAATAAACGAACTACAAATATTACTTTTTGTTATCAAGCAATGCGAATCAATTTTAGGAAGATTTTTGTTTGTTTTGTAAAGTTTCCTAATATTGAGTTAGCAGGTTTGTATTCTAAGCTTACGATATATTAACCACTCATAAAAACAATACCCACAAAAACATAGTATAAATGTGGGATCAGAGGAAATAACCCAAATTGACATTGAAGAACTAAAAGCTGCCCTGCGTCAAATGAGAAATGGGAAGTCGCCAGGAGACGACCACATTACTTCCGAGATGCTGAAAATGGGAGGAGAGTACCTGATAGAGTAGGTCCCTATTCTGCTGTTTAAGTGCCTTAATCCTGGCAAGGATTCTAGAATCTTGGCAATGTGCGGAGGAGGTTACGCTGCTCTTTAAAAGGGATGCCCGTGAAAATCTGGAAAACTCTCATCCCATCAGCTTCCTGTCACACATTTACACATTACTGGCTAAAATAATCACAAATAGGCTAATCGCTAAATTGGATTTCTAACCTGTAGGGTAGGCGGGCTTCAGAAAAAACTACAGCACTAACAATCATATATAACCGCTAGATCTCTCGTCGAAAAGTCACTATCACCTTCATCGACTATAATAAGGCATTGGATCCAATAGAAATCTCAATATTCAAAAGATTTCGAATTTTTTCGAATTTTACGTTTACAGTCACAGTACCGTGCTTTAGGAAGCTGGACCCCGCTATGTGATATTCACTCTTCACCTTATTCGTCATCTTCATACTGAAAATGGGCTAAAGACTTTACCTATGCATTAGTTTGGAAACACATTATCTTGCGCGACTTTTGTAATTTTGTCAAAAATTGGTGATTTTGCAATTATTTAATATTCATGTGACTAAAAGTAATAAGTATTTAAATAAATTGTATAGCTCTGAAATAATATGAAAGAGTTTGCTAAGTTAAGACCAATAATCTTCAATAAGAAATTATTGAATATTATTTTAAATACATACCTGTTTTTTTTTTCAATAAAATTGGGAATTTCAGAGAAAAGGCATTGATTGAATTTACTAACAATTAATATTTATATAAATTTTATTAAATTGAATGTGCAAGTTAATCTTACCGGGTTTCGGCAAATGTTCCATTTTTGAGTAAACTGTCTCATGAATCATTTTCAAATTATGTTTTTGTTTATCAATAATATTCTTCCTAACAATTTGTTTTTCCACTTCCGGTAATACAAAGTGATGCACAAGATTCGATATCATCTCTTCCTGATGAGATAAATTTATATAAATTAATATAATTATTTATATGGTTCCGTACTTGTTCGTTAAGCCCTTTCATCGCATATATCTGATCAATCTCTGTTACTTCTTTTTCGACTTTTTCTGCCAACTTTAATACATAGTTCTTTGCTTCTTCCTTTGAAGCAAACTCCAATCCCTCCGTTATTATATCATTGAGGTAAACATCTATGGATTCTTGAGTAACCTTAATTATTTGCCTGCAGTTAAGCTGATTTTAAAACATTCTGTTGAATTATATTGTTGTCTTTTATGAACACCTAAATATTTCATCATGCTCCTTTCTTCTTCTAATTTCCTTCTGTCTCCGTCCAGCTTCCGCTGCTTCTCGGATGTTACGTTCTCTTTCATTAATCCAACACATAGCATGAGCTTTCCGTTCTTCCAGAAGCCTTCGCAGTTCTTTGTTTAAAAAGTCTAGTAATGATCCAACGACATGTCCTTGTAATTTACCTAATGTTCCTTGTAAACGCGATACCTAGATAAACTGCTTTAATATTATTATACTAAATAAATTTTAGACGTTTTACCATAACACTTTGAATAGTTTCTTCCCTTTGTTGGGCCCTTACTTTGATCTTCTCTTTTGATCTTCTTTCTTTATCTTTCTTGAGCAATCCAATGGAGTTTTTTAATTCAAGGATGAGTTCTTTGCAGTTTTCTCTACCTTCATATACCTAAATCAGAATAAGATTTTTTTATATTACTTTCTTGAGTTCTTAAATATGATTAAACAGTTACCAAAAACTACTAAAAAGTATTATGTTTCACAAATAAAGTAACAAGTTTCACAAGTACAGTTGCGGGTGGTTACTTCCACACCAACCAACAGTTTTCTTAGTAGGTATTCCCTAGAGGTGCTAGATGGCAGCATATGAGAATTTCAAGAGGAAAGTGACTTCAATTATGCTTCTGAAGATTTTCTAGTTTAGTTTCTCACATTTTCATGCTACTTTCAGTATATTCTGACGCACTTTAAATATTCTGAGATAATAAAGTATCGTATATCTGAGTTAAGGTCCTTCACACATCATCGAAATTTGCTTGACATGTGACAACTTCTAAGTTACCAAACAGAATATTTGATATATTGTTCTAAGTTAGACCTAATATGACCACACTTTCAACCTGTAGCTTTTACCCTTTCGAATAGTTGAAGTTTCCATTACAACTTCTCTTATAATCATCTGGATACTCACAGTACAACACAATAAACTAGTTTATATCCACTGGGCAATCAAACAAGTTTTAGCCGGCCGCGTAAGCCGCAGTGTCTGAGGATGTAATCCAACGATACTGACTGTTTGGGCGGTCGCGGGTTCGACTTTTGCTATTTCGGTCTAGATATTAATTCCTCAAATGTAAAAAGTCTTGTTACCCTCTTGTGAAATCCATAACTAGTTTTCCTCCATTAAAATACTGGTTAACAAATTCTTCGAAAGTTTTAGATACGAGATAATTTATTGTTTAATTAGTGTGTTCCCTATAGTAGGAAATAGGAAAGTAGTATACTCCTCCATACAGTAGATGATTTCATTTGTCTGAACTTTTTGAAGAGTCTTCATTATTGCTAGATGTTCTGCTGTTGTTCCATTGTGACCTACCACTAGAATTACAGAAACTTTGTTTCAGAGCATCAGCATGTGCTGCATTCTTCTATCTCTCCGAATTCTTCTGAAAGGTCTTTAGAGCTACGTTATAGATAAGGATAAGTTCAATTTAGCAGAATATTTGCGCTTCATGGCTAAGGTGCCACTTCTTACCTTCATGTTATTTATCCTTTCTTCTAATTTATAATAAGATCAAGTTCAGGATATTTTTCTTGGTCTCCCTCAATTTCAGCAGACTGTCAATAGTCATCTACCACCATCGTCCTAAGAAGCTTATATACATTTTGCTCTACTCTTTGTTACTGCTTATAATTTTCTGCGTAAGGCCTTCAAGGCAATAGGTCGGTGTTTCTATATACACTTCAGCTTAATGTTCTACTTCAAGTCTTAAGTAATTTCAAGGCCACATGATGGGTCCATATTAGAAACTTTCTACTTTGGAAATATTCAATAACTTTCTCTTGTCCATTTTGGAGATAGGATCTGATGAATCATAACTGAAACCAACATCGCTAACCTTCCAAGATAAATTGTCCGCCAAGTTCAGTCTACCTACGAATTGGAGCATTTGTGAGGGTATCCCTTTAAGTTTTAGAATCTTTCCTGGCAGTCATTACATAAATGCTATTTTCTGTCTACATCTGTCAATCAAATTAAAGGTTTAGCTATGTTTATAAGTTTATGAGTTATAATATACCATATAATCTATGGCAGTATGTACAAATGGTATAAACCTAGAAACCTATTCATATCGCATTTGTCATTAGGGACATTTTCTCAGACTCATTGGAGCATTATAGCCGGAAAAAGCATTATTCAAATATCAGGTATCTTCTTGATAATGGTGACATTTCTTTTAGCTAAATCCAACTTCTTGGAACTTGGAACTTTTTGACCGTCAGTATATCTATCTAATATTGTGATAACCTAATTTCTTATAGATCACAATAATGTTGAGATTCATCACCATTATATTATTTCAATATAACCATTTAGGACAGCTCCAATTGACCTTTCAAAAGTTCCAAACGCCTTACAAGGGTCAAATGGCACTACTGTAAATTCTCATAAACCCAAGACAAGTATAAATACTAGGCAGAGGGTCTTTCCTTACGCTGCTTAATTGTCGATAGTTAACATAGAACTGTTATTCGTTTTAACCAATATTACATATAAGCTACATAGCCTAGAATATTTCCTGATCCTAGGTTTCGTCTCCATATATTTTTATGATGTACTTATAAGTTCTGTTAGTTCTTCTGGCAATTCTTTGACTTCGTTTGTCTTGCAGTTGATATATTTCCTACGATCGACATAACTGAAAAACACTATTCCAGCTTTTCATGTTTTCTTAGGGATTCCCTATAGACATGCACATTCACTGCTCTTCCAGGTATCCTTTCTCTAATATGCAGCGCCATCTTGCCCACAATTTGTCCAATGTTTGAACAAGTTCACTGTCATCACCCATTTTTAACATGTGTATTGTCTTATCATTTATATGCAGATTTTGTGTATCCGTATGAAATCCACCGGTTCTATAAAATATTTCTTAAATACTATTTCGATCGATATCGAATCTTGAAGTACTTCAGTAATTTACCTTCCTTGTTCTTTATGGTAAACTGTGTACTGGTGGGTTTTTTCTCCTTGGAAGTGTTTTAACATTGTGTATAACTTTTTACTACTATATTCTCCTTCCTACTTCTCGTTATTATCCGAATTTTTTCCAAGACCCCTATTATAACCTTCAAAAAGTTTTTCACTTTTCTCCTTTGAGTCTGATATGCAACATAATCTTATTTAACTCTTGTTACTAGTTTTTTCTACCAAACTTTTTGCCTCTATCGTTCCATTACTTTCTCATCTTATTCTTTTTAAATATTCCACATATGTTCTACGCAGTTCCTATTATCACTTCGTTAAAGTTATTCCCTAACAACTTCAAATTATTTGTTCCTAAATCCTTCTACGGTAACATAACAAGCCCCAATCCGCACCTAAAATTAATTTCCAAAGACGACTAGAAAATTGGATTCTCTCTGAACCACACTGTCAATAATACCCAGGACTCTTCATGCAATTCTATTATAAAAACGCTAAAAATTATGTATAGATTCATCGTGGTATGTTAAGATTTGTATGTTGTAATCTTACCATCATTTGAGTTGCTCTTCCTTTAATAAGACTTTGTAAAAATACAATAGCTTGATATTGGTCTTCTTGTCTATCATCAATTCCTTCAACCTCTGGTGTGGAAGTGTCTTCTACAATTTTCTTATTTCGTATCCGTAGGGAACATGGTTGTTTCTCAACCTCCTTTCGCAGGTCTATAATTTAGTACATAAAATATTATAAAAATTATATACTGTTTTAAAAAATATGAGAGGTTTAGTAAGAGATTTAGTAGTATTTAAATTATAGTTTTATTAATATTGGCAATCAAAAACGTACCACTCTTAACAATATACTTTAATTGAGTGAAATTAAATATTACAGATATATTGAATTTTAGGGCTTTGTATAATGAAATATTTAAAAAAAATCTAAATATTTTCGCTATTCATGTTTTTCTCCCATGCATCATTTAAAATATCTAGTTTTAATAATGGTTTTTTTTTTCATAAGGAATGAAACACCGCCGTGCGAAGTGCAGTTCTTTAAATGAAAACATTATCATAATGCGAAAAACAAAAACTTATAAAGAATATTTATCGATTGTTTAAAAAGTTTAATATATTTTTACTTTACAAAAACTAAATAAATTATTGAATTAAACTTCAAAATAATATTTGTTGTTTCATATGTTCTGATACTACTGCTTTCTAAAATGCTAATAATTTACTTAACAAATTTACAATAATAATTTTACAACATATTAGAGAAATTTGATTTGTAGAGATAAACTATAAAAGAAACCTAATGTTATATCATTTAAGGCGTTTGACGGTTGCAATTGATCCTGGGGCAGAAATAGCGAATCTCATTTTAAGCTATATGGTTACTTACTAAATTACGATTAGAACAAAATTTGTCGCGTCTATAACTAAGTTTAAAATGTGAATATGACTCTAAAAAGTAGAAATTAAAAACTAAACTAAGAAGTGCTCATTCTGGTATTGATTTAATTTAAGAGCTTTGATTTTGTTGATGACACAAAATATTTACAACAAAAAATGCTTATCTAAAAACACAAAACTGAGACATTACAACACAGTTATTAAGCCAGAATGTCTATATGCTGCAGAAACGCTCATTTTGAATAGAAAGAGGGACATCGAGGACATTGAAAAGAAGGAAAGAAAAATCATAAGAAAAATCCTAGGCCCCAAACAAATAAATAGCACAACATACCGACTTCGAGAAAACCAAGAAATCAAACAATACACAGATTTACATAGCGATATGAGAAAAAGAAGACTTAAGTTTTACGGACACATCAAACGGATGAATCCGAGTAGGCTAACTAGACAAATAGTCGAATTTTATGAAAATAGGAGTAGAGCTAAAGTAGAAATAATTAAATGGATTGCTGCAATTAAAGAGGACTTAAGATCAGCAAATATTACACAAAGTGAAATTCAGGATAGAGCCTGTTTCAGACACAAGGTTAACGTTTGGAAGGTTGGCCAGAGAGAAAAAAAAATAATATATATATATATATATATATATATATATATATATATATATATATATATATATATATATATATATATATATATATATATATATATATGAATTTTGTTTTATAAACGCTTTAGAAATGGTAATACCGTGCAGAAGTATGAGTTACATCCATCAGCAGAAAATATTTCAACGAGCACTTGGGAAAAAATGTGTTATTTGGTTAACTTAATTTTTTTTAAGCATTAAAAATGGCAGAAAATAAGGATTATTTTCGTCATATTATGTTTTTTTTATTTCCAAAATGGCAAAAATGTTGCTTCGTTGACGCAAAAAAAGATATGTGCTATGTATGGTGAAGGAGTGGTTGATGATTCCACATGCCATACGTGGTTCAAATGCTCATGCAGTGCAATATTAACGCTAATTGAAAGTGATCGGCATGGAATAACTGGAGATATCGCAGAAATTCTTGGAATTAGCCAGTCAACAATATCAAGGTGATTACGTCAACTTGGAATGGTTAGCAATGCCGATGTATGGGGTGCCGTATGTGTTAAAAGAGAAAAATTTGATAGTGCGAATTTCTGTTTGCAATTATCTATTGAAGCGTAATGAAATCGTATAATTTTTAAAGCAAATGATTACAAGTAATGAAAAATATATTGCGTATAATATTGATCGTTATTATGAATCTGAAAACCAAACCATTAATTCGGAGAAATATTGTTCACAACTAAATAAATTAAAGCGAACAATCGATCAAAACAGGATGCTTCTAGCCAACAGAAAAGGCGATGCATTCCATCAAGCCGTTACAATGACCACTCGATACAAACTTGTGTAACTTGACTGAGATGTTTTGGTTCATCTATCATACTCTCCTGACCTCGACACTCTGACTAACATTTGTTTAGATCGCTTCAAGACAACTTAGATGCTAAAACCTTTACTACGTTGGACCACTTGATCAAATCACCTGGATCAGTTCTTTGGTCAGACACTTCAGGACTTCTATGAGTACGGGATTATGCAACTACCAGAGACGGAGAAAGGCCATCGACACAAACTTGTGTAACTTGACTGAGATATTTTGATTCATCCACCATACTCTCCTGACCTTGCGCACTCTGACTAACATTTATTTAGATCGCTTCAAGACAACTTAGATGCTAAAACCTTTACTTCCTTGGACCACTTAATCAAATCACCTAGATCAGTTCTTTGGTCAGACACTTCAGGACTTCTACGAGTACGGGATTATGCAACTACCAGAGAGGGAGAAAGGCCATCGACACAAACTTGTGTACCTTGACTGAGATATATTGATTCATCCACCATACTCTCCTGACCTTGCGCACTCCAATTAACATTTATTTAGATCGCTTCAAGACAACTTAGATGCTAAAACCTTTACTTCATTGGACCACTTAATCAAATCACCTGGATCAGTTCTTTGGCCAGACACTTCAGAACTTCTATGAGTACGGGATTATGCAACTACCAGAGACGGAGAAAGGCCACCAAACAGAAGAACATCTAATCAGCACATACTATATTGATTAAATGTACTTTTTAGTAAATACATTTTAAAATAATTAAGTACATAATTGTTCTTCAATTTGTAAGTCATTGTTAATTGTAAGTCATTGTAAGTCAATTGTGGTCATTAAAATTGTAAAAAAAACATGTACACGCTACACATAAAAGCGTTCACGCGATCATTTAATTTTATCGCTAGATTGTTTATAAGCCATATCTAAAAGAAAATACTTTGCCTCTTTTGATGGCCACAAAAATGTTAAATTTTACAGTTGTGACATTAAATTTTAGCTTTTCAGGTCGAGTGGGCTCATGTCTTAGTTTGTATGGGTTCCTATATTAATGGTTACCCATCCAGGTTTCGATCGCCTCTGACGTCGCTTAACTCAATGCGATACAAAACGTTAGTAGTGACATTAGTGACACATTTAAACCATCAGTAATACTAGATTGCAGAAACTATTGTAGTCACCTACGCAGAAAAAGTTAAGTAAGCATTAGAGAGCAGATTACTCAAAGTCATTAATATAATGATATGGATAGGGCGCATTATCTAATGGTACATAACTTCTTTTACTACCTTTCACTAAGAATGCACCCTGAATTCTTCTATATATAGTGGAATTGATTTTTGTACATTTTAAATTGAAATGGACATTGGTTACTTTAATATATTTGTTAATTCAGGTGGAATTCAAGCACTGTAGTGAAAAACATATTCAGAAGTCACAAAACGCTTAAATGCAAAATGCGTAAAAACATGGTTCGGCAGGGGGTATGGTTTTTTTGAAAAAATTGACACTCTTATTTTTAAACGAATATCAAAATGTATTGCTTTTATACATTAAAGTATACATAATAGTCAGGTGCGAAAAATCACATCAGTTAGATGGCGTCCATTTTTGTCGAGGCATCCTTGTAGATGAGTAGCAAAATCGTCCACATTCGAGCATGGCACGAGGAATCCTTTCAATTTTGGAAAGAGCTTCAAAAGTTCGCGGTTTGTCTATGTAAGCTTGGAATTTTAAGTAGCCACATAAAAAGTAGTCACAATCTGAAAAGTCTGGTGACCGAGGTGGGCATTCCATATTCCCACGCCACGAAATAAGGCGCCCAAGGAAATGTTCCTTTAAAAAGGTCATTGTTGCTCTTGACGTATGGCAAGCCATACATCTTGTTGGAACCAAAATGTATTGAGGTTAATGCGTCGTCTTCTTAGTTCTGGCAGAAAATAATCACGGAACATGGTGAGATAGCGATCTGTGTTAACAGACACTGTTCGTCCGTTTTCACGAAAAAAATACGGTACAATGCAAGTTCGAGATACGGCACATCAAACAGTTACTCTCTCGGAGTGCAGAGGTTGATCATGTAGTTCTCGGGGATTTTCGGGTGCCCAGTATCGAAAGTTGTGTTTGTTTGTCTTGTCACTCGTAAACAAAACGATGTTGTCGTCCAGCAATTTCAACATACTTTCTGAGAAACTAAACCGTCTCACAAAGTCATTTTGTTGCAATTTTTGGACAACCATAATTTAATACGGATGGAAATGAAGGTCCAAGTGTAATAGTTTGCGACTGACCTGTCTTATATTCTAAGAGCGCGAGCGTGACATACCGCTGAATTGCGGGGACTGGTTTCCACCGCTTGTTGCACCCTTTCAATGTTTTCCGGGGTTTGTACTGTTCGATCTCCTCTCCGTGCAGTCCTAGGTCTCAACGATTCACTTCATAATGTTTTGGAACGCGACCATGCCGACCAACGTTAAAATGATTTCGAAACCGTCGCTATTTGAGCACAACAGAACGACCAGTTTCAATAAAAGTGTGTAAATAAACACGTGGTGTGCCATAGACCACTGCTCCACGGCTACTGAGATGGCATCGCGGAACGAGTAGATATCAACCATCCTGAAAACATTCGCTCGACACTGCTGCGCGTAACAGTCGTTACCCGTTGTTGATCAACACCATACCGGACCCTGTACTACACTTTGCACTTATTTTGGATTTTAGATAAAGTGTCTTACTTTTTTTGCGTGGGGTATATGATGATGTTAATCTCTTGATATTTGAAATTGAATTTACTAATTTAAAATTTAATAATCCATCGTATGTAAACAACGTTTGTGGAGGAATATTATGATACATAATTTTAAATACCTAATAATGGACAAAATTGTGTTTATTGAGAAACTACATAAATAAGTACTGACTGCGACTGAATATCTGCTTTCCAAAGAGGCTGTAAGACAGTTTTTTAACATCTACCACAAAAGAGTACTACATCAGATCCGACATTGACTATATCTGGGTATTTATAATGAAACTTTAGCACTTTGCTAACTACTGCAGTAGCAATTGTCTTAATATCAATCATAAATTTAAATTTTGCAATCAGAAAATATTCATAAAGAGACAGGTGAATAGGACGAATTGGGTCGATATCCAAGGGTTAATATACCTTTTGAAAGCAAGAAGTTGACTTGGATCTGTGACTTGTTTTTAACTAATTTTTCATCTCTGAATTCAAAAATATTCACAGTTTTTCTCTATCACGTCAAGTTCTTAAGCTACAGCATACCCCTCATTTTACCTTAAAAGTGTACATACGAAAGAAAATAAGGTGAGATCTGACCAAATAGATTAGAATATTTTATTCATACAGATTCATACACATATTATTAAAAGTTAAATTGTGTTTATACAAAAAATAAATAAAAGATATTATGGTAAAAATTTCTTCTTATAGCTTTTCCTGGAGTGTTCAGTTTGTGGACATTTTCACTTGATGCTCCAACAGTAGTCAGCCATCATACTGACATCCCATCTACCTTGATACCGCGCTTCCATAACCTTTAGATCTTGGTGGAATCACTCGCCCTGTTCATCACTAACAGCACCAAGATTTTCTGGGAAGTTAGCAAGATGACTATGTAAGAAATTCAGTTTGATGCTCATGTTGCAACCAAGCTTTTTAAAGCTCTCCAAGAGTTGTTGAACAATTTCGATGTAATTCGGGGTATTTCCGTGTATTTCCAAGAAAGTCTTTAATAATATTTTTAAAAGCCAACCAAGCATTCCTTTCAATTTCGGTCATTGTTTCAGTGAAATTTTCATCTTTAACGAATTGTCGAATCTGTGGACCATTAAACACACCAGCCTTTATCTTTTCATATGACAGGCTAGGGAATGTCGAAATGATATAATTAAAGCAGTCTCCTTCAATTGACAAAGCCTTAACAAATTGCTTCATGAGACCTAGTTTTATATGCAAAGGCGGAAATACAATGTTTTTTCTTGTCGACAAGTGGCTGATTTAAAAAGTTTGGATCACCAGGTCTTAGGTCAGATCTTGGCGGCCAGTTCGATTGCACCCAATGCTTCTCACAAGCTCTGCTGTCCCACATGCACAAAAACAAGGATACTTGGTATACCCGCGTTGCTGGCCAAGAAGGAAACAGACCATTTTAAGGTCAACACAGATGATCCATTGGTGCGTGTTATATTGCAACAAGTCAATAACTTTCTTTACGTCGTCGTATTCTTCACGCAAAGAAACTAAATGACCTATTGGGACTGAACCGTATAGATTTCCATTATGTAGAACACACTTCAAGCTACGCTTTGAGCTATCTATAAACAATCGCCATTCAGTTGCGTTCTAGTCAGAAATGGCCAATTCTTTCATTAAACCTTCTACGTTATGGCAATATACAAATCCGTCATTATTTCTGAAGTATTGCCTAAATTCACTTTCTCTGGATCGATAGTAAGTGACTTTAGCTTCTTTGTCAAGCAAATTTTTTTCGTGCAGTCTTGATGCTAATAATTCCGATGCTTTTTTGGATAGTCCCAAATCTCGTGCTAAATCGTTTAATTCATGTTGGTTGAATCCTTTACGAACAGAATCATTGGAAACTTTGAATTCTTCGTCGGTGGAGTCACTTCGATCTTCACTTGATTCACATTCTTGTGTTTCTAAAGAAGGTAATTCTTGAAAAATTGGCACTGGAATTTCAGCTGAATGAGGCACAGGGCGTATAGCTGACGGTAAACTAGGGTACTCAATTTTTTGTTTGTTTTTCTTATTGAATCCTGATGTTTTCACTATGCAAAAGTAGGAATCACTTAAGTGATCTTTGGGCTCTCGCCAAACCATTGGCATACCACTCTTCTCTTCTTCCACATTCGTAAACTCTCTACACAGTGCTTGCACACTTTATGAGGGGCCATGATTTATCTTGGTCACCTATTTTCACTTTAAAATAAGCAAAATAGGCTTGCCTGCCAAATGTACTAATATTAGTCCGTTGAATGGGGATGGTAAAACTGCCACATATATAACAAAATGAATCAGGGCTGTTTAAGCACTTACGACGATAACTACCAGAGGCAGACATAACGAAAATCTGTGGTTGTGTATGTATGCTTTGATTTCACTATATCAGAGCGACACAGACCCGCGTACTTAAGCATCTCATGCGTAACTGACCGAACTAGTTTTGGATGACGCAATATCACTCACGCCCCCACTCCTAGGTCGAAGAAGGTTCGCAGGTAGGAGAGCAGTAGTGACTTCTGTGATTCGCCAAGCTTGGTCGGATGCGCAACAACTGTAGAAAAAAAACTTGACATGATAGAAAAAAACTAAATAAAGTTTTGGAATTAGCATGTCAATTTACGTATAAAACAGCTTAAATATCGAACTCAACAGAAATTATTTTTCAAATTGTTCCCCAGTGTAATCTCCGCTAGTTGTAATAAGAGATTTTTTATATAAAAACATAAAACGAAATCTGAATTGCATCCAACCATGTGTCGATGACATTTAAAAAAGAGGAGATAGGCTGCATACAAAGAGGATATAGGCTGTATTAGCATGCAGTAAAATCTGTAAAATTTGTCATATCTACAACATTTAATTTAAAACTCCAAATAGATTTTTTGTTTATATAACTCCAAATAAATATTTTGTTTATATAATTATAACGGAATTTTAATTGATAAGCTATTATTAAAAAGCTTTTCAAATTGCTTTCTGTCCTTGAAACGATTAAATCAGTATAGATGTTTATATAGTGTAGACAATCATTCCAGTATACTAGTTGTAGAAAAGTACATATTTTGGTAAACAGTGCATGTATTTATTATTAGTTTAAATGAATGTTAAATTATTGCTCCACTGCATTTACGTCAAAGGTACGAAATAATTCTTATATTGCATATAACACAAAGGTTTAATATGAATCGAATCACATCCTACTGTATAGAATGGGCAGTATAACGTTGAAAAACATTGATTTCTTCAACATTCATTCAACTAGAAGCACGACTGTATCATGTCTAAAAATAATGTTATTTTTCTTTTTTAGAGTACTAGCTTATAATGTTTTTACTTTGTAATTCTTCATGTAGTTGCTTTAAAACAGGGGCGGTCCATTTTGTTTCTCTAATGCATAGTTGTGGTTCTTTTGTTTGGGGATCTCTTTCTACATCTTTTAGATCAGTTGCTCGGTCTAACCATCTAGGTAAAGTACTAAATTGTTCAACGCCTAAAATTTTGTTTTAAGATTTTTGATCATTTAATTCAAGTAGCATGAATTACCAATAAACTGTGCTTTATATTTTTTCAATTTTTCGTCAATCACTAAATGCCAACGTTTCGGCTGTTCCCCATGCCTTATCATCGGACCGTAAAGTTCAGATTTCTTGGATATATGTTCTTCGATAATGTCAGGTTGACTATATTTTCTACTTATTCCTTTTTCTTCTAATTCCAATTTTCTCATTTCTATCATTTAGAATGAAAGTATTTTTATTAATGTTAAAAGAATCGACACAATATTACAAACCTCTGGCAGCCCGATGTCTTATTTTAATAAGTTTCTCCATTTTTTCTTTTTCTTTTCGAGCAACTACTTTCATTAATTTTTCTTCTGCTTTGTTGTGAGATTTTTCATGAATTTCTCCCAGCATTTGTTCCAAAAGATGTAACCGAAGATCTTGAATTTCTTGAATTTCCTGTTAAAGAAAACGAATTGAATTTAAATGTTTGGTTCTCTACACCGTTGAAATGATAGTCTAAGTTGAATAGCGTTGAATTGAAAATTGTTAAATACCAAATTGACATCAAGGTTTTTATTTAGAGTTAATTACTTAATATAGTTGATGGAATTCACATGAAAACTTATTTATATGATATCAGAGATATATTAAATCTTAAATATTATTAAAATTTAATTTATTAAACAAAGCCTAATATTTAAGGCACAATTACTTCACAAATAATTAAATATTTTCCTAGAATTCAGTAAATAAAGTTATTAAGCAATACATGAAGAATTTTAGCACAATATTCATTCCATAAAAAACATAAAAACATATTGCTATTGACACAGTTGCCACGTGATATTTTATTTCACGATTTAAATATTTAATCATTATTAGTTAATTTAGTAAACTTCTTATTATGTAAACCAGAAAATTGGTTTTCCAATTCAAAATTTACCTTTTCTCTAAAAGCCCATTCGTCTCTTTCTAATGCTTCTACGTAATCTCTAAATTTCTGCAGAGAATTTTCGTCATTTATATCTGGTTGGACTATTTTTTCCCAAGCTCTTTTCATTCTTGCTCTTTCTATCAGGCGAACCTCGTGAATTCCACCAGGTAATCCACTACCTAAAACAAGTTAAAACTTTAAACATTTTATTTTATTTACCTAATTAGAGAACCGACCCCATTTTAAAAAATCTAATTTCAATATTTCTGGTTCCCCTTCGCCTATAACTTTGTACGGTGGTTCCCAGGGTGTTGTTTGGGATGCGGATTCCCTATACATAGTTTCCACTTGTACATCTTTTGTTTTAACTACCTCTCCTATAATAAGTAGTATGAATAAAATTTATCGCTAATATAATAGCAGGTGTGGCGGGTTATCATTCTTAAGTTTTTCTTAAAAAAAACACATTTAATTTGGGAGAAAGATAAAAAATGGTTTATTTAAAGTATGTGCCGTAGCTAGGTGCATATTTTTCCCATCTCTCTGGCAATTTGTAGATGCTCTCCCAGAAAAAACCGTACTTTTCTTCTTTTCTTTCTTCAATCTTTTGAAGGTCCAGTGGTCCAGTCATCAAGCCATTTTTTGACATCTTCGTAATTGTTGCAGTGTTTCATGGAAAGTGCGTAAGACATAGATGAAAACAGGTGATAGTTGGAAGGGGCCAAGTGTGGTGAGTACGGCTAGTGGGGTACGAGTTCTCAACCAAGTGCAGAAATGGTTTTTCTGACCGCTTTCGCTGTGTCTGATAGGGCGTTATCGTGCTGCAAAATCACTTTTTCGTGTCTTGTAGGTTATTCTGGTCGCTTTTCGATCAATATGTGGTTCAAATTGATCATTTGTTGACGGTAGCGAACGGTATTAACTGTTTCACCTGATTTCAGAAGCTCATGGTACCTGACACCTTTCTGATCCCACTAAAAATCCCAGTCTATGTTGGTGGTTGTCCTGGGCCAGCCCATGATTTTCTGCGTTTTGGATTCTCAGAATATATCCATTTTTCGTCTCCGGTTACGATCCGATGCAAAAAAGTCTTTCTTTTATGCACGCCGTTTTTCGCTTTTGCATCTGTCTGTCGTTTAGCTAATCCCATTTGCCTACATTCTGGATCTTTCTCATGGCATATAGACGATCACAAATGGTTTGGTGACCAACATTTAACCGCTCTGTCATTTGGTGTTGAATTTCCATATCGTCTTCTTTTAACAATGCTTGCAATTCGGCATCTTCAAATTTTGCGGTTAACCTGGGCGTTTTTGTCTTTCAAGTTGAAATTACCACTTTTGAATCGTCTAAATCAACGCCCACAAGCGTCTTGCGTTGGGTCATTTTCACCGTAAATTTCCACAAGTATACGACGGCTTTCACTCGGGTTTTTCTTTTGATTGAACAAGAAAAATAGTACATGCTGCAAATGCTCTTTATTTGGCTCGAAACTCAACATGTTTATCACATATATACGTTTATCCAAAATATTACGTTAACTCGAAATCGTTTAAACATCACTGACGTTTTGAAAGGTACTGTCGTAGCAACAAAATGACATAAGAGATTAGACTATGAAAATTCTCTTGTTTTCAGCGCCATCTCTTAAAAAAAAAAGAATTATTGACCGCCACACATGGTATATGTATGATTAAAACTATAGACAGGTTGTCTAAAAAGATAAGGAAGTTTTATACTACAAAAGACACTAGTTCCAACTAGTTTAACGGATAAAATCCTGTATTTTATACTCTGGTTTGAAAAGGTTCATTGCGTTCGTTTGATTATTCATTACGCACACTAAATTGTTACAATGCATTTTGAACAACGCAAAGTTTTTTCTACCTAAACTCCATTTTTTTAAGACAACATGTATATACTTAACATTATATAGTATAACAAATATACAAAACTTTTCTAACCTGCTGCAATTTTTTCTGATTTTCTTTCACTTTCGAAATTTTTTTCCACCTTCTCGATGGTGAAACGAGGCATTTTGTCACATATTCCTTCGAAATCTTTGGGTGGTAAATTAATGATGGGGCAAAAAAACTTCACTCTGTCAGCTCCCCGCACATCCACACTTTTTCGCAAAACTGGATCAGTTACATAGGATGCTTCCAGTTTTTCTTTATAGGATAAAATTGGTTTCTGACGGCGTTGCACAAGTTGTATTCTTGGATGGTTGGGAAGATCGGAAAACATATTGGGAAATATTGGGCAAATTTGCTGTAGGGGATAAAGAAATAGTAGGTATTTAATTTTTTTTTTTAATACTAAAATCTATAAATTATAATATATTATATATTATATATATAATTATATATATATATATATATATATATATATATATATATATATATATATATATATATATATAACACATATATATATATATATATATATATATATATATATATATATATATATATATATATATATATATATATATATATATTTATTTATATTATATATATATATATATATATTTATTTATATATATATATATATATATATATATATATATATATATATATATATATATATATATATATATATATATACATATATATATATATATATATATATATATATATATATATATATATATATATATATATATATATATATATATATATATATATATATATATATATATATATATATATATATATATATATATATATATATATATATATATATATATATATATATATATATATATATAAATTCTCAAGTGATTCAGGTGTTACCTCTTCTATCCCAGAAAGTCAGGTAAGGTTTTTGGGCTGAACGAGTGATAGGACCTTATTTTTTAAGACGATGATGGAAATCGAGTTAATGTTAATGGTGAAGTATATCTTTGGTCTGAACTGATAAATGTTGATATAAACAATGTTTTCTTTCAATAAGAAACTTCCATTTATTACACATCTTGTCATATAATCAATTTATTATTAAATTATTATGGGTAATGTTAAATCTCTGATTTACAGAAATTAACCCCGAACAATATTTGACCTTAAATAAAACATTCAGATCACCATTAAAAATAGTGAGATACACAGTCGTGTATATCACGGATAGCAGTAATAGCAGTAAAACGATAAGTTTTGTGCGTTGTCCGCAAAATAATAGACTAATAGAAGATAATATCAAACTTTTACTCCAATATATTGCTAGGCTCCTATTCAAAACTCTTATTCATAAGCAGCCCCCATGCAATATATTTATCCACAGCAACCACAATTACAGTATTTTCAACAACAAGCTAACGGTTAAGATATACAGACACTGAAAATACAGACTGCAAGATCGATCAATTTCTATCAATAGCCGCATTTAGAAAATGTTCATCCAAACAATCAACAAAATTCTGGTCTTTCACAAACAGCAAAACTAAACCTAAAATCTACACTAGAAGCATCAAATCATTTAGACACTCAAGATGAACAAGTTCCCAAGTGGAAAATGAATTCCACGTATATAAAATACGTAATAAAAGTAAATGGAACAAAAACAAACAAAAAGTATAAACAAAGGCAAGGAGATAACATATTTATTCCACAAATCAATATGAAGTACTGAAAAACGTCCAAGAAACGTTACAGAGAGAAACTGCAAATAATTAGGTCAACAACAAAAATGTTAGTAAAAACCCCCATTTATACCTTATGGAGTTACAAAAAATATACAAGAACTGTTGGCGTTCATAAAAAAAAAACATGTTCCAAATTTCACTTGTAAAATATTACAAGATGAAAAAATGAGAGTGCAGGTAACATCCATTTAGTGATGATTATAGAAAACTAAGAAAATAGTCCGAAAGTAATAAAATAATCTTCCATGCATTTGCACTGCCAGAAGAGAAAGTTTTTCGTATAGTATTAAGGAATATTTACCATAGTATGCCAACAGATAGAATAAAAAAAGTCTTAACTGATTTGGGGGCACGAACAGTTATTAACATCATGAATGTTCGTAACAGGGAAAGTAAACAACCTAAAAATCTCTTCTTCATTGATCTTAGCCAAACGAAGTCAAAATAACAAAGATATATACTCTGTTAACAAACTACTCAACGGAATAGTCTAATTTAGGGCACCAAACAGACAAACAATTTGAGACACCAGTCCAGTGTAAAAGATGCCAGAAATATGGCCATACGAGAAATTAATACTCCCAAATTATAGATTCATAAAATGTACTGTAACCACCAAAATATACCCTCTGTAGGGGAGCTCACCCCGCAAAAAATGCCAAGTTTATCTAGAAATTTACAGTAGAAGATTCCCGCAAAAGAATGGAGTTAACTGAAAACAACACTGAAACAAAATAGTATACAGCTTGTATAATCCACCAATCAAGACACGGAAGCCTCCTTGATTATAAATGCTATAATGTCAGGGTTAAGCTATGCCAATGTGACAAACAATCACCACCAAACGTCTGCAATAGTTGCTCCCCAAACGGGTACAAACGATCAACATAATAATTATTTATTAATAATTTTAACCAATCTTCAAAGAGCAAAAAACCATTGCAATGCTCACACTTAAAATCAGCCTAATAAGATGGAAATTAAATATCAATTTACTAATGGCCGTACAATTATTAAGAATTTCCGAATGAATTCACTAATGAGATATTAAAACACTAATGTGTGATTCATATAACTAATGAGATATTAAAACACAAGAACGAAGTTGAGATATTCTTAAATGTTAACAACATAAACATATTACTAATTTCGGAATCCCATCCGCACAGTAACTCTCAATTTAAAATCTCACATTACATTATATACAATGCAGGCATCCTAATGAAAGAAATGCAAGAGGAGGTCAAACATCATAAACTACTAAATATCGAAGAAAAGTATATGCAATTGCCTTTTTATGACCGAGAACTGGATAGGTCCTATAGTTATTTCTTCAGTTTATTAGCCACCTAACTATCCACCAAAGGAAGAACGTAAAATGTCTTGGGTATAAATTCCTTGTTGAAGGATGCGAATATGCGAAACATGCGAGGATGGAATTAATGCGAAACATACTAGTTGGGCTTTCGGTTGTTTCCCTCCGGAAGAGGAAGGATATTATTCAAAGTGGTTCGGGAATTACATCTTAATCATCTTTCTACCTACAACCTGGGCCTTTTAATAGTTCGGTATCTACAAAGCAGATTGTCGCTGCAGTAACAACCTCATCTAAAATAAAGACAGAGCCACCAAGATTAACCAATCGAAATAAAAATTGGACACTTTTTGAACAAATCATAAATACGAGAATCAATCTCAAAATACCTCCAAAATCATATGAAAACCTAAAACATGCAACCGAAATACTTACCTAAGTGATTCAAGAAGCTGCTGACCTTCAACTCCTCATGATAATACCAATAATGATAATATCAATAAACAATCAAGAAAATGTTCAATCATCCTAAGAATAAAGATTTTAGAAAAACGTAGATTTAGAAGACCGTGGTAAAGAACAAAACACTCAAATGAAAAAACGAATTACAACCAAAATATACAGAGTTTAAAGAACTAAGCAAACAACTTAAAAATGAATACTTCCAAGACTAAACTGAAATATTAATAACATGTCAAGATACAGACTCTGGAAGGCAACGCAAAAACTGAAATAAACAACAAATACCACCTATTAAAATCACTTACTAACAACAAATGGTTAAAATCCAACTCAGGAAAAGCCAAAACGAAGAAGTATACAACTTTCTAACCATAACAACATCAAAGCTGCCATACCATATACAAATATCTCCATTGATAAAATTGCTATTGGAAGTACACAAACTCATTAAACACTTGCCCTTGAAGAAACCCCCAGGACACGATTTAATTATAGCTGACATTCTTAAACATCTACCTCGAAACCGAATCGTGATGTTAACACAACTGTTTTAATCTTGTCTTGGAATGGGATGCATTCCTGCCCAATGGAAGCTAGCGGAAATCATATTAATTCAGAAGCCGGGTAAATCTCCCTACAAAATTAAGCATCGATCTTTCTGTTGTCTACAAATACTTTCCAAACTACTAGAAAAAGCCATAGCTGTCAGACTACAAATCAAAATGCTCCAAATGATAAATTAATTCCGAATCTTCAGTTGGGCTTCAGGCAAAAAAACCACTCTACCATAGGGCAAATACATAGAGTGATTGATACAATACATCCTGGATTTCAGGAAAAAAGTTATTACAATGCTGTCTTTCTTGAAGTCAGTCAAGCGTGTGGCAATGTATAAATTATAAAGCACGTTGTCAAACACTCTTCATTGTGTCATCAAATCATATCTAGAAGAAAGATTTTTGTAAGTAAAATATGACGATTACATAATAAACATTTATCCAATATATGCCGTCATTCCACAGGGAAGCGTACTGGGTCCCATTCTATCTATACTATATACGACTGATTTCAGTGGCGGCTTGTGGGTTTTTAATGTGGGAGGGTGTAGAAGAAAATAGTGCTGCTGAAAAATTTTTTTGCTTTCCCCCTCATCCTTTTTACTTTTCGTGCTATTGAAACTCTATGGATGAACTGAACCAGGAAAACATTAAAATTCACAAGCACATAGCCACAAAATACTATTGTACAGTTTACTGTCAAATTTTCGCGTAAAACTTGTCCTATCTTACATTATTTTTGAATTTGACTTAAATTCAATACGGGCGTAGGACGACCGTTAGTTTTTAATTCAACTTTCTCCTCCAAACTTAAATTAGTCATTATTAACTGTTTTAAATCAGACACCTTCATGTTTGCAATTAAAAGTTGATTATTTTTATTTAAAAAGTACTACTCAGTGTGTGTACACACGTAGCAAATCCCAAATCAAAACAAGTATTCACGAGGCGAACGAAATACTCAACGTGAGACATATCAAATGCTCCATACCCATCAAATCAGCGTACAAAACTATATACCTATAAGTTCGGTCACAGGGAATCTACGTCCAAATTGCATGTTTTAGAAAGCAGTTAAATCCCCAAATTCTGGCAACCAACAAAACACATAACGCCAACGACGAGAAAAATGGCATATGGCATACGGTCCAAAACGTGGCATACAGTCGCTGGAGGTAAACGTCCGACCAACGATGTAAAAATTATGGCGGGAGGATGGAATTTTTATCCGTATTATTTGGTGTGATGCGTCGACAGATGTTCTTCTACATTTGGAGATTTTAATTTTTAATAATATCTTAAAATGAGTTAAAGGAAAGAAACTGAACGGAAATAAAATATGGTGTTTTGCTCTGAAAAATTGTTTACTGTGATAAATGCTGGAGGAGCAGCGCCCCAATGCCCTCCCTCACGAGCTGCCACTGCTGATTTTCCTGTCGACGAGCAGCACAATCTTCCAGCTAGCTTTGCCGATAACAAAGCAATTATTACCAAACATCAAAATCTGGACATCGCTACACAAACTCTTCAAACCAGTTTATATAAAGCACGGGCGTAGCCAGGATTTAGTTTTGGGAGGGGGTTTAGTTTGAAGTAAATAAAACAACAAAAATATATTTACATCTATATATTCATCGGAAAAATTACGACATATTTATAAAGTTCTTAACTTTAAATGAAATGGTTAAATTAATTTCGTTCCTCTGCGCTAAATCTAAAACCATTAAAGAAGAAATCTTCGGCTTTTTCTTTTAAATATATCCACTACTTCATCTGCATGAATTTCTGTTCCATAGTGAATGTTCATGAGAGCCAAACCATTAAGTCTGTTTTCACTTGTAGTGTTTCGTAAATAGTTTTTCAGTCTCCTTAGGCTCGAGAAAGACCTTTCTGGGGTAGCAGTGGATACAGGAATGGTAGCCAAGATTTGTAGTAATGTGTAAATATTAGGATAAAGGTTTTTATCGCACATATCTAGGCATTCCAAACTAGATTTCGGGGTAGGCGAGATACTTGTCATCACTGTTTTCCATACTTCAAGTTCTGCTTTAACCACTGATATGTTGCTTTTGGGAAGCAGTGACGAGTAGAAATTGGAAGAAATTGCTTCTTCAATTTCAGAACTGGCAGTAAAATTTGAAGGTAGCACACCATATAATGCTGATACTACTTTACGATGTTTGGTAAACCTTTCAACCAATTGTTGAATTGTATGATCAAGAAATGGAATGAACAAATTAATTTTGTAATACATGCATACATCCAATGCAGGAATGTTCGGTCTATTTAATTGTGTTCCGACGACGCGTGGCATTCGCAGTATGCCACCATTTTCTTCCAGTAAAACCTTTGCGTCTTCATAGAGATGGAGATATTCGACGTCAGTATTGTTTCTCAGGAGTTGTAAGACATTAATAACATCATCTACATGTTTGAATGCCGTGATAAGATCGATGTCAATTGCCTGTAATTGTTTTGATAGCGACAATGCATAGCTCATAACTTTTTGAAGAATCACTAAACATCACAAAATCCGAAGATCGAAGCGTACTTAGCAATTGGGCGGCTTGTTGCGATGTTTCCTTATTGTGATTAAATTGGAGTTCTTCGACAGCATTCACAATCGCTGAATAAATTTCCCTGAATCTTATAATAGCTTCATGTTTGTGGACCCACCGTTTTTCACACATCGCAAGCTTTTTTGGTTACCGACGGGTAGTAGCTCTTGAATTTTTTCTTTCAACAAAGCAGTGCGTTGAGCAAATTGTCGAAAGTAGAAACCAACAGACTGCACAATTCCAATGCAAGTTCGGACATTTGCTAATGAACATGAATCAGCAATAGCAAGGTTGAGAGAGGGTGCACTACAGTGTACATAAAGAGCAAGAGGACATTCTTGGCGAACATAAGCTTGGGCACCGTGCAAATACCCATTCATAGCTGCAGCCCCATCGTAACCTTGACCAACCACATGAGAACATTCAAGTCCATGCTTTTTCAGAGCTGTAATAATAAGATTTGCGAGACCGGATCCTGAAACATCGACCTTTGGAATGTACTCAAGGAACATCTGTTTAAGTATATGGTGTTTATTATCTGTAAAATCAACATATCGAAGACATAACGAGACTTGTTCTACACGTCCGATGTCGCTGGTTTCGTCAGCCAGAATCGGAAATAGTTTGGCTTTCTTTACTTCTTCAATTATTTTATGTTGAATTAATTCACCACAAATGTCAATTATTTTGTTTTGGATCTGAGGGCTTGTGTACAGGGCTTGTGTCCTTCTGTGAAGTATTCAAATGCTCAGCCAGATCTTTATCTCCAGACTCAGCCGCAAACCGCAACAGGGCTCTAAAATTACCATCATTCTGTAGTGGTTGTTCAGGTTCTGGTGATTCTGGTGTAATTTGTATGCGCCCCGAATCGATTTTACCTCTCAAGGAGATGCCTTGTTTGCCGCAAAAAACTCTTGCTTTTACGATAGGGATTAGTTTCTTTCGATTCTCCTCTTGTTGTCTCTTTCTTTCAGAAGACAGCTGTTCAGTGGCCGAAAAAGCCTGCGAAGACATTACTTTCAGAAAGTTATCTGCCAGTTTTGAATTTCGCTTGTGGTATCCCGATTTCGCATGAGCTTCAAATATTTCTAGGGCATTTTTCCACTTACAAAAAGGTTCGGTTACCAACTGGCCGATCCTTTGATGACCGCCTTTACCTTCATCAAGCGAACGTCCCATTACCACGCAAACTCTGCAGTATGCTCCACTTTTATATTCCGAATATGACAACCAGGGGAATCTCACCAACCATTTCAATTGAAAGCGCAAGTTTCGTTTTGTGGAAATAGGAAACTTATAATCTCTTGGTGGGTTCCATGGCGTTTAAAATTTGGACTTTAAAATATTCATCCAAGATTTTTTCTTGATTCGCGTAAAAACCAACATTCAACTTAGCTACTAAAACATTCAACCAACCAACATTCATCATATCAACATACCAACATTCAACTTAGCTAGTAAAAGATGAGGTAACAGGCAAGTTGGCCTGTTGCAGACTAGATGTAGATTCGGCAGTTGAAGGTATCGAACAGGGCACAAGCGACATGGCATCGATGTCGACATTCGGTATTGTGATTGAGGTCGAGGTCGAGGGCCCGCTTGTCATCACAGTCTTCTTATCAGCATACAAGGTAGCTGAAGCTTTGATAGCTAAATCCAAATTTGTTTCTTTATTAGAAACCCCTTGACTACACCACTTTTTCCAGTAGTCCATACCTTTAAGTTTATCACCCTTCCTTTTTTTTCCCTCCATTTTTCGACAGTAATAATGATTCACGTATCTATCCTTAACAAGGTCACCGACTAACACTGCACTAAAATTACTCACTTACACGGTACACTTAATTCTCTTCACTATTCGTTCACCACTTTTCACTTATATTCTTTTTGAGTTCACATGGAACAATACTGCCGTAAGCGCGGTCACGCGCCTCTTATATAGCAGCCCAGTAGTAGCCAGAAACTACCACAAACTTCCATAAAGCTCCGCTCATTCCGACCGAGGGGCGTGGCGAATAATCGAGAAACAACGCAAAGTTTCCATACGATACAAAATAGTTCGACTACTCGACAAGAGATGGCGTTACTGTGCGCAACGCCCACTAGTTCGGATATATATTCAATTCAAATGTAATAATTTAACTCTCTTCACTCCTCGTATTTTTTCGGTATAATATTAGGTAATATTTGGCTTATTTCGGGGGGGGGGGGGGGGCTGGTTTGAACCCCCAAAACCCCCCCTTGGCTACGCTCGTGATATAAAGTACAAAATTTGGCAAATACATGGAAAGTGAAAATTAAAGAAGACATTTTGTGAAAACTATGTTGACTGATTTGTGGTCAACATAGTTTTCACAAAATGTCATAGCGAGACACCAGAAATCCGGTTAAATAATAAATTCATCCCAAAAGCAGAAACCTTAAAATATCTGGGTCGACACTTGGACCAAAGATTGACATGGATGGACCAAAAGGAAACAACTAGGAGTTAAATTCAGAAAACACTACTAGTTACTTAAAGTAAATCGCAGTTATCACTTAGAAATAAACTCCTGGCAAATAATGTCATTATTTATCCCATATATATGAGATCCAGCTGTAGGGTTCGGCCTCAAATAGTAATTTATATAACAAACGTTATCTGAACTGCCTTGAGAAGGATCCTAACGAACTGGCACTAAACTTATTAGACAACAGTTCCCGCATAAATATTCTAACTACATGCAACCCCTTAGACTACCCATACAGACAATATATCATTATACATGGTGACAGTGAATAACATTAGTAATTAAGTTTAGTTTTATGTTTATTTTAAACCTTTTAAGAGCCTGCCACAGAGCGATTACTCTGTACATATCTTTTAAACAACCAAAATACTTGGTGTTTCCTTGTCATGTAAACAGATTGCATTTAATACAAACAAAAAAATCATTGAAAATTTACCACCATAAAATCATAAAATTTAATTTTTTTTGCGATATATACGAAAAATTAATTGAAACTTGGGTCTTCAGAGAGCATTCCACCCGATGAAGCCGAAGGCAACATTTGAACCACATTATTTTCTAAATATAATGCCAATATTTGTTTCTCAAGATAAAATATAAATCACAGGATTATCATTTATTATTATCATTGTGCCTCATTTTAAAGTTCTGACACTCTGATTGGACAACCCTTTATAGGGAAACATTGTTTTGAAGGAAGTTTTTTCAGACTGTAATATTCTATTATATAAATTAAAAGCTGTATTGTTTTAAAAATGTATTTTTTCATTAATTTTTGGGACTTATTCAACACAAATCTGCTCAGCATTGAGAATTTAGTATTTTTAAATGCAGCCTCCGCAATATGATTGATTCATTTGGCATATATAATTAGACTTACCAAAATTGGGATACATTAGGTCATATGAAAATGAAATTATATTTAATTATTCTAAAAATCCCGACTTAAATTTTTATAATCCAGTCCATTTAAGTTTTTTTTTATTTAACAATCAAAATGTCACGTATAGAGCCAAAGTGCTGAATGGGATTTTTAATTTTTCTCTTAAATTGACGTGATAACGTGAAGAAGCAAGTCCTACGGCAAGTCTAACCTTTTATGACTGTTGACCAGACTGTTTAAAAGCATTCACAAACATGTAAATAAAGTTACAAACATACCCGATAGCGCGCCAACTACCGCGCCAACAACACCTCAGCTAACGCGACCATTTAAATTGAATTTGAGTCGAATTTATGACGTATAGCTGAGCGTTACCGTGAAAAATAATTTTATGTTGATAATTAATATACAATTATTAAATAAAGTAATTTTATGTTGATATATACAATTAATAAAATTAAATAAATTGGTAACATTGTTTATAAAATTTATTCATTGTCCAACTACAGTGTGGCCGTCAATTCAGCATATTTGAAAGCGTTCACGTGGCCAGGGGCCAGTTGCCAAGGTCACCGTTGTGTTCCCTAGCTCAAAGCATTTCACTTACCATGGAACGCTGGTCAAAACAACAGCGAGCTTTCGCCGTCAAGGCATTTTATCGAACCGGTTCGTATACATCCGCTCAGCGTCATTTTCGTACGCATTTCGGCATTCATCGTAATCGAGTAGTTCCCTCAATTAATTCGATTAAGTTTTGGGTTGAAAACTCTGAGAACACTGGAGAAACCACACACCGGAGATGTGGTAGTATGAGAAGAGTAATTCCGGGAATATTGATCATGTGAGAGCAGCTGTGGGAAGAAGCCTTTGGAGATCGTCACATCGACAAAGCGTTGCGCTCGGAATTTCAGATAGAACAGTACGACGGATTTTAAGGTTTGATTTTTACCATCACCTCTATAAAATCCAAGTGGTTCAGGTCATCAATGAAAACGATGTTGTGGCGAAACGGTTTTTTTTGTAAAAGGTTTTTGGAAATGGCTGAGGAAAATGCGGATATCGTCCCCAACCTTTGAATGAGTGATGAGGTGCATTTTCACCTATCCCGTTATGTAAATAGGCGAAATTTCAGGTACTGGAGTTGCGACATCTCTCACCACCTCCATCAAAAACCTCTTCATTCGGCCAAGGTTACGGTTTGGTGCAAGATTTCCTCATCAGGAATCATAGGTCCTTTTTTTTTGAAGATGAGCATGGATGAGTAGAAACTATTAATTCTGTGCGGTATTCTGAAATGTTGCGCACATTTTTCATTCCTCAGCTTCAGCATTATGACGATGTCAGCGGTCAACGATGAAACGTTATTCCAACAAGATGGGATCAGAAGCCACTCCGCTCGAGTAAGCATGGCCATTCTCAACAACGTACCGAACCGGGTAATCCCCCGAATGGAGACATTCCTTGCAACAGCTTGTCGTTATTTCTTGTGGGGTTACCTCAAGAATAAAAGATACGAACACCGACCTCGTACACTTCAACAATTTAAATCAATAATCCGGCAAGAAATTGAGAGCAGTTCTCAACAAATGTTGCGTGACGTGATGGAGAATTTCAGCAGGGGTTTGTAAGAATGCATCAACTGCGATGAAAACCGTCTACAAATTAACATGTTTCTTAAATACTATTTGATGTAGAATAAGTTGATGTCAATAAAATTGTGGAAAATACAATACTTTTTTTACAGCTTTTTCAAAAATGCGGGATTGATGGCCGTACTCTGTACTTAGTCAAGTACTTTCTATTTTCATAATTTATCATTGAAGTCGTGGTCCTTAAATCAAAGCCTTTAATATATTCTCCCAAATTTACGAAATATTTTTCCGTACTTCCGTTTCCTTACTTCTTCGTTTTCAGTTTTTTTAATTCGCCACTACGAAGTGAAGAAGAAGTTTGAATTTGTCAAGATAAATTTAACTATGTTCCTACTTTCATATACAAAATAATAAACATTTTGATGCAAATGAAATGGTACTAAATATTCAAGTCCGTAATCAATTATTACTTTTAAAGAGCTTGAAAGAACAGTTTAAATGTTACTTAATTACTTTAGTTGAATGTATTTTAATATTACTTACGAATTTAACCGAAGACATTTTGGCCACAATAGCAGCTTTGTAATGATCTACTGGTCCAGATACAGTAAAGATCGGATCTGAAAATATAGATGAACTTAGCGATGTTTTTTAATCATAAATAAATAAACCGCATAAATTATTAAATGTTCTTACTAATCTGATGGATTGACAAAATAATTAGTTTGGTTTATTTTTCAGTGCATACTTCGCATCTAAAACTCTAAATTTCCTATAACTTTTGCATGTATATACCTTTGACTAATTGTTAATTCCTCAAAAAAAAATGTGTTGCAAAAGTGATATTATTTGAAAAGCAACATTTATGACACTCCTTTTTTTTTAGACTTTCAAATAATTCCGAACTGGAAATTTTGACTTAGATGACACAGGACGCCCTGGACAAACAAAGTAGTGAAGACTGAAGAATTGAAAGCACTGCTAGAAGAGAATCCTTGCCGTACAGTGCTAGCGCTCGGAATAACACTGCAAGCAATTTCAAAATGTTTACATAAGCTAGATAAAATTTAAAAGAGGAGTGGTTTATCTGTTCAGCCTTTCAGGCAAATGTTGAACTACAAATCGAAAAAAGACTTAATGGTTTTAATGTGATAACTATCAACCAAGTGATATCGCAGATATCGGAAGAAATGAAAATCCGAAGCCTGGAGCCAGGTTAAGCCTGGAGAATACGTCGAGTGTGATAAAACTAGATCATTGATGGTTTCCACAGTCATTTTTGCTGTATGCAACTGTCCGTTGTCCTGAAACAAAATGACTTGCCCGCTTCCCTTCAGTATAAGGCCTTTTTTCCTTCAGAGCGTTACTAATCCGATTTAATTGTTGATAATGATCAGCAATGATCAGCAGCCCTTAATGCACGACGCCCAGTAAATCTTACCATATACACAGCAACACCTTTTTGGATATTTGGTTTTGCGGTACTAATTGATGACTCACCAGGAATATTTCACGATTTTTACCTTTTTTGGATTATCGGAGAGTATCCAATTTTCGTTGTAGGTCCCAATATTATGTAAAAAGGTTTTTGTTGAATCTGAATTACAATTACATAACAACATCAAAACTTTTAACGTAACCTTCGGTATGAACCACTAAACTCGAAGAGATTTACCACTAAATACCAAATTACTTCTTTAAACTTCTCGATGTTACCTAACTTCTCTTCTCGATGATACATTACTAGTCAGTTGTAGACACGATGCCGTTCGAAAAGCAAAATTTGAGGTACTGCCCTCTTTTTAACCAAATGCTGCCGAAGCTCAGGATATGATTTTTGCGGCTTTGGGAAATAATGCTATTTCATACACTACTTGAAAGAAGTTCAAGTATTTTAGAATCTTGGAATCTTAAATGGAATCTAAAATCTTAATCAATATTTTTAAACAATATAGGGAAACTAAACCCGAAGCGATTTACCACTAAACACCAAATCAGTTTAAACTTTTCGACACGCGTTTCACTAACCGTTATCATCCTCAGGAGATGATTTAATCAGGAGATGATTTAATATTAAATATACTCATGCTGTATCATATTGGTGTCATGTAGATTTCAATCGCAGAATCAATGATGAACCAAGATCAAACAAAGTTTTAATATGAAATTATTTATTATGTGACATATTTTTAAACCAAATTTTGAACATATTCTCACGAAGTTATAAGCACATATATAAAATGTATGCAGAAAATAATCATTTTGTTGAAAAAAATTCGCATCCACTGTAAAGACAATTCAGTAATGGGTTGATATGAACACCCGTTATAAAGATATTTTGTTATTTGCCTGATCATTCTTTTAGAGCTGACTCATGAGCAACTTGTTGAGCTCCACGCAACCATTAGGAAGCATTTTTGCGCGAATCATAATAGAATCGCAATAACTTAGAGACTGACATTCTTTTGTTGAAATCTAGCGTTATTCAACCCTCGAATGTATATACATCCATAAATCTTCTGATGATCGATGTCTCACATTTAATTGTAAATTCCAAAAACTATTTTTCTCTTCTAGAAGCCTAGCCTGTCTACGACTAGAGTACACCAACAAGTAAAACCAAGATTTGTTTACAAATAAGGCTCTGTTTCACTCTCCACCATCCGCTCGTAGATTGTGACATTCCGATTTCATGACATAGTTCCGGGTGGTAAGAGGACAAGCAATGTGTTTTCGATCTTTCCAACTGGTGATTCTTCCTTGGGGGAACATCCCCAGAGCCTTTTTCATGACGTTATTGCTTATCATCAGATTATTCTGTTCCACAACGGATAACTGTAGCTTTGTATCAGTCTATATGCAACCTAAAGATATGAACATTTGGTATTTCAAGCATTTATTTATAAATGCTTACAGTAATAATAAAATAAGCTACACCTAATATTATTTTTTTTTTAGAAAAACTGTTTGTTATTAGATATTTAGCCTTTATTATATTTATTCTACATACCGTAAAAGAATATATAAAATTTGTTTTAAAAATACATAGTTTTATAAGGATGATAGGTTTTTTGTCTCATAATATATGTATATATTTTAAAAGATCAATTACTTAAATAACAGACATTGAAAATACAAATAATCCAAATCTAATAAAAACAAACTTGTAATAAAATATACGTATGGGGTGATATACGTATACTGTCACAAAAAATATTTTTTGTTCCAAAATATACATATACAATTATTTCAGATAAAAATCGGAACAGTCTATCTGCATTAATGTGTTCCCATCGAGAACCGAATGTATTTCTATTTATTTAACACAAGCACAAATTTGTCATTTATTAAAATAATATTATTTCTTACCGTACATATAATCATGAGGTCTATAAGGAAAACATTTGTTATTAGGTAATTTAAACATTGTTACAGATTAATTCAGACTTTGTTAAAAGGATTTTAGAGGTATATAAAATTCCTTTTCTTGACAGGAAACTTGTAACCCATATATGATTGTTTGACAATGTCTCAGTTACGATGACTTTGTTTGATCGATAATACAAGGAAAGACAAACAATCTGTTACTGATAAATTGTTATTTATATTTATTTTATGGGTTTAGCTCGGAAAAACTACGTGTATAATCGATCGATATAATTCTATTTTATTTAATATGATAACCTATTAATTCAGACTTTATTAAAAGGATTTTCGAACTATATAAAATTGCATTTCCGTTCACAAATTCCGTTTTTATATAAAGTTCCTTTTCTTGGCAGGAAGCTTGTAACCCATTTAAGGTTATTTGACTATATTCTATAATAATTAACCATTTATGGTTATATTCTATAATACAAGAAAAAAAAACAATCTTAAAACTTCCTACTGATAAATGGTTATTTATATTTATTTTATGGGTTTAGTTAGGAAAACCTACCCTTTCAATTCAATAAAACTTTATCGGTTAAACGATAACGATCGGTTACTAATAATATCGGTTATATTTTATGTAATTATAATTTTAAGTAATGAATAATTTTTAATATCTTGTTTTGCAAACCACGCTTAATTACAATGATATTTATTTACTATCCGACTATTCGAAATATCCGACTATATATATATATATATATATATATATATATATATATATATATATATATATATATATATATATATATATATATATATATATATATATATATATATACGAAAAAGTAGTCGAAACTTGAGTCTTCAGAATGCATTCTACCAGACGAAGCCGAGGGCGCATTTGAACCACATTATTATCAAAATAGGTGTAATTATTTGTTCGCATCACTTCATACCCGTTGCGGAACATGAGAAACAAATTGAGGCGTTATCGTAGAATCTTTTAAACTTCGACTCTTTTAAATTTCAATTTAATCTGTTTTGCTGATCACACTTAAGGTGCTTCGGCTGCCTTTTTTACGAATAATAAATAAATATCATCGTAATTAAGCGTGATTTGCAAAACAAGACAACTTTGCAACTATAGCTGTTGACGGCTCCTTTCTTACCATTTTCGCAGCCTTAATTTTTCCTTTTTTACCAAACGAAGGGCACCAGGATTATCCCACGAAGAAAAATGATCTAATGGTGTAAGCAACCTGGCGCCATCCGTAGAAATTTTCTTTTCATCAGTATTCCTATTAATGACTTTTTTCAGCACTGGTTTCGTTGGTACCCCTTTGATTACTCTCGGAAACATCTTCACTCTTCGGTTTATCGATGTGAACTGATTCGAAGAAGATTAAAGGAGACTTGCCTAACAAGCCGGCTACGTTGGCGTCGTGTCTAAGGCGGTTTTTATATGTTTATGAGAGTTCCTAAGCAAGAGTGTAAAAACTTTCAAGGAATCATCATTTAGTCACGCCAGTTCGAGGGTGGGTAAAGCCGGATGCCTTCTAAGAGGTACTCTACGTTAGTCACTCGCTAGTCGGTAGGCTTCTCGAGAGATTTATGGTTAATCTCAAAACAAGGGTTGATAGCGTAGATGAGTGCTGACTGTGGTCCGGAATCGCCGTTAGGCTATAAATGCGGTCGCTAAATAGCCTTAGTTGCTAATACGTGTTTAATCCCAAATCCTTACTTTACCAGACTTACATCACAGAAAATCCTTTTTTTTTCGATTCTGGGAATACGATGATGACAACAGCCATATTGTGAAAAAGGCGAGATCCATGTGGGATAAAAAGCGAGTTAAGGTACACGAATTTTTTTTCTTCAAGAATAAAAGAATAATTGTAACTTTTACTTGATCAACACATGGTTATATTTATTGTTTTTCATTTTTTTTTTCTTTTCTTCATGTGGTACTTCAGCCCGTCAGTGAACCTTCAACCTCCGCTTCCAACCGGATCGATTTACAGCTGCCCCAGTTTTTGATGTGCAGTAGTTTTTCACCATCTTTTCTTATATTGTCCTTCTATCATGTTTTTCGTCTACCTCTTTTTTCGATTATCCTCTATTTATCCATCCTTGGTTTTCCTTGATATGCGGTTTTCTAGTATTCTGACCACATGTCCCGCCTACCAGAGTTGTTGAAATACTTACTCATATAAGTACATTACCACATAAGTACATCATATAAGTACATTAATTCTGGTACCTTACCATTCTGCAGTATCAAGATCTTTGTGCAATTGCTTGAGTTCGAAGTTATACCGATCCTCCAAATTCCGTTGTTATTCACCAAAAATTGTGTCAGCACCAAAAATTCTTTAACTTAACTACTTTACTACTCTTCTTTCAAGTATCTATTATGTTTTCTTTGTGAGGGTCCACTTCTGGCAGTGACTACTAGGCGAATAAGTATTTTATAGATCAAAACTGTTGTGTTTTTTTGAATAGGTTAAGAGCTTAGGAGAGAATGCAGGGAATAAGTAAGTAACTTTGTTACCGTTTATAATATGATTTCTGATATCTCCTGTGATGTTGTTTTCGTCAAGTTTGCTTCCCCGATACGTAAATTCCTTTACAACTCCAGTATTGACATCACCAATTTTCCGGTTCTATTTTTCTGATTAGTTCTGTTTTCCATCACCTTTGTTTTGTCTATGATTATTTCTAGACCGGCTCTTTAGGCCCCCCCCCTTATATATGTCTTTTAATTTCGCTCTTAATATCTTCGATCATGTTAATACGTTTAAGTCATCTGCATATTCTACGATTTGTTTTAATTTATTTATCATTGTTCCATTTACGTCTATGCCTGTTTTGCTGATGGATTTATTCAATAATATGTTTAACAGAACTTGTGACAATCGTAAACTTGACCATGTCGTAAACTTTATCCGATCTCAATCACCGTGATGTGTGGTTTTTACTACAGCAATGTCATCCGGATTAATCTAATGAGCTTAACTGGTATTCCCATTTCCTTCATGGCCTCGCATACCACAACTCTTTATACGTGGTCGTACACCTGATTGAATTCTATGAACAATCAAATTCAGTTGTTTTCTTTATTATTTGGCGGACTGTGAACAATTGATTCATTGTTGAACATCCCCTTCTAAATCTCGCCTGATATTCGTCTTACTATGTTTGTTAAAACTTTATAAGTTCTGCAAAGCTATGATTTGCCACGATAGTTCTCGCATTTCATTTTATGTGCGAATGCGGTATATTATCACCCACTTTTACTCTGCAAGTACCTTCTCAGTATTCCAGAAGTTAACTACTAATTGATGAGTGGCTTGAGATAATTCTGTCCCTCTAAGCTTCAGTATTTCTGAAGGTATACTATCCATCCCGGGAACATAATTAGTTTTAGCTTTCATTAAACTTTTTTTCACCTTCTCGTGCAACGATGGTATTTTTACCAAGGCTAGACTACATTTATAAATTGCCTATCATTATGATCTGCTTTGGTGGTTCCGTGTAACAGCGTTTGAAAATATGTCTTCCATCGCCATATTATGCTTTCCATGTTGGTTAAAATTTCAACATCTACATCCTTGATCAAGCTGTCTTTAAGTTGAAAACTTTTTACTTAGAATTTTTTTGTCTCCTCTTTGTCGTATGCTTCTTGTATCTCCAGTATTTGTGTTTTTAGAAACACTTTAATCGGGCAGAGTTTATATTCCCCACCATATTTTTATATTGTATATCGTCCTCACCTTTTTTGTTTTTCTTTTCATTTCGATCCTCATTTGTCTCCTTTGTAACTTTTCCTATTTCAAATTTTATCGATGCCCATCCATCATCTACCGGCTCTGCTACTGCTCTATAAGTCCTTAGTTTATCTAACTATTGCTTCATTTTAGGTTGGTATTCCTTCCTAGCGCGTCTAATTTTAATCGTTCAATGTCGTATTTTTGTCTTGGTTCTTGTTTCTTTGCTGGTGATTTAAAACCTTTATTATATTTTAGTAGTCCGACTCTGATGATGCTCCTTACACACATATACCTACATACGTCAGACACACTTGAGTATGATGTCTATTATAACATGATCTATTTGGTTTGCTGGTATGTGTGAATATCAGGTGAGACCCATGTTCCCTGGATGATTTTGCGTGGGAACTTTGTACTCATTACCCTGAGATCCTTGCATACCGCAAATTGTATTGCCATTTCACCAATATCATTTGTGTTATCATGTAGTCTGTACATGACAGAGAACATTGATAGGCTCGATAGCCTTTTAAATTCATGCTACAAACTTCTAGAGAGAATTTTTAGTTAATTTTATTAATAGTTTTATTGATACTTGGAACATACTCTAATTGAACAGACTGGATTCAGACCCCATTGTAGCAGTGTGGACCAGGTACTCAGCTTAACAACACATATTGAGGCAAAGTTTCAAGAATGGCTGAAGATTGCCGAATGGCTGACACCTGTAGGGTATGTTGGCTTGACTGCAGCATATGACACGGTTTGGATAGAAGGTTTTCTATACAAAGGCCCTTCCAAGTACTAACAGGAAAGAGCAGAAGCAAAATGAGACATCTTAATAACAGGCTTCCTCAAGGCTCGGTACTCACACCTGTCCTGTTTAATCTGTATATCTCAGACATATCACATTCAACGTCAACAACATTTGGATATGCCGACGACCTGACTCTTACTACCCGCAGTAAAACCATAAAGGAAGCTAGTAACATATTATTAGAAGACCTGTCTGTACTGGAAAAATATTTCGCTGACTGGAGACTAATCCCAAACATGAATAAAACTGAAGTGTCATACTTCCACTTCAATAACAAACAACCACTGGTATCAAGATACATCAAATAAAGATAAAGATATCAAGATAAAGACTCTATTATTTAGTCCATTACAAGGTTGAAATTGAATGACTCTGAGTCATCCTGTGTTAGCATAGTGTTGATATTAATCGTTGTCAGAAACATTGCCACGCAGTATTTCAATAATGTATACTAACGTAAATATCTCAATATGAAAAGTGAACCGACAGTGAACCTGTGCTAAAACCATGTTATTCTTTAATGGTTATTTTCTAGCTTATTTCCTCCATTGCTACTTTTATATTATATCTTGTGTATTATATTCTCTTTTGACCCCTTTATAAATATAGATATAATCGTATTTTTTCGACTCGTTTGGTATGGTTCTGACTTTGAATATGTAATTAAATAATCAGTGTGATATAGAGGAAAAAGTAAGTTTCAGAATATATATTCAGCTCACGAATATTTGAAGATTATATAAGAAATAGCAGGTCGAGGAAATAGTGTTATTAATAAGTACTTGATAAAACTTGTTTTGTGTGTTAAAATGTGTCGAAGATTTTTAAAATCAATGTCAATCAATGTCAAAGTTTTTAAAATCAATCAATACGTTTTGGACACATAGTTCAAAATGCCCTATGAAGTTGAATTAAAATGCAACTATATCATTCACGTTAAACGGATATACCATAAAAATTATTCAGAAAAATTGAATTGAAAAGTTGATTATTAATAATGTTGAATTTTTTGGAAAGTGATATCAGTGTAATTAGGAATGAAATTTATGAAAGTTGTTTCAAAAGTAAACCAAAGTAGAGTTGAAACCGTACACTGTTACCCCCAATAAGTCTCTGAAAAAGATTTATCTGAACAAAACAGGTTGTTCCACAACTAATATCAGTATATAAATAAAACAAAGTAATGAGATTCAAAAAAAACTTTAGTTTTCACATAATTGTAGTTTTATGACGTTACCATCACCAAACTGTGAGATTTTGGAGATGTGATAATAAATCTATATTTTTCGGTTTTGCTCACACCATACTAACGTTTGCACATACCATACCTCAAGTATATAACGAGTTCACACCATACCTCGATTATTTATACGTTGAATAAAAACATCTCATTTCTAAGAACAAAAACATTGGTGAGATAACAATAATTTTAATAGTAAATTTGAATAAATTCTGTGCGAGATTATATAGAATTGACCTATAACGCCTTTTTTTACACACAAATATTTTTTATTTAATTCGAAAAATTAGCATTATATGCCATTTTCAAAATCTTTGTTTTAAAACCTTTTAAAACGTAAAATGAAAAATTTTACTTTTATTTCGAGAATATTATTTACTTCGTATATACTCTTACTCGCTCCTCATTTAATGTTCTCTTACTTCATTACAAATTGTCACCTTTATGTTAAAATTTGAATCACGTTTTTATATAACCGTGTCAAATCGTAATCTTAATCTTCATCAGTGATCAATCTTCATCGTAATTCAAAAAGAGAACACTTTCAGAAAATTTGATTTATTCAAAATGAATTGTTTCGACACCTCTGTGCCATGTGAAATTGAAATTATATATTCATCAATTTCACATTTTTAAATCCCGAACACATGGTTATCATTTCGAGATATTCTTTAACAATAAACGCGGTGCCAATCTCATATTTGAAAAAGCACGAATCTATGGTTCCTTTGAATCATAAACCAAACCAAAAGTGACACAGTTTTTGAAGATGGAGTGATAACAATTTCTCTTAAATTTTATTCACATATTTTTGACAATTTTGGTTGCTTATACGTTGTTGATTTTTGTTGATCAGGACTCATTCACATGAAACACTACATTTGTTTGCCAGTTACAGTAATACAGGACATGGTCTGTAACTTTAACTCAATCTAGTGCAATTCGAGCACAAATCTTGCGATTCAAATCTTCATAAGTAATAGTGTTTTCAATAATATTTTTCGGAATTTTCGGATACAAAATTCATATAATATTAACCTGTGATGATGTATTAACATGATAAATAATAAACCAAAAAATCCTTGAGAAAGTTTCACAAATTTGTTGAAGGTATGTTGGTAGTTGTAACTAATGTACAAGGATAGAGTAAAAAGTCAGATGCTTTTTAAATGAAATATTGCTTTTTTGATCGAAAATCGATTTATTATTCAATGTAATCTCCATTTAGCTCGATACACTTCGCCTAACAATGTTCTGACTTTGTATGCCATCCAAAAGATGCTTGTGAAAATTTGAAAAATAGTCCTCTTTTAACGATGATCTCTTAATTTGATGTGACTTTCTCTCCAGTCGGCGATGTTTTCATGTTTGAACAGACGGCGGAGGGTCTGGTTAAAAATATGAATGCAACATCAATTTGTAGAAAAAAAGTTTAACGTCGGAAAAAAGTTAAAACGGCGGAAACAGCACCTTTTTCTTCACCAAACAAGAGCATTTTTTATCAACTCTTCGAGAAATTTGCCAAATAATGCAACATATATTCTCCTGTGGCTATATTTTCCCTTTCCAAATGGCCAATGAAGATAATATCTTGAGAATCCCAAAAATAGTGGATATGCCATTTCCAGTGGATGGAAGCTCCTTCGCCCACTATTTCGAAAGCCACTATTTGTAAAACTCACTATTACCTTAAACCCACTGTTCCTTCATTTTTGGTCTGAAGTAATGAGTCGATGTATCACCAATAGTCACGACTTGCCTCACAAACTCCTTCAGGTCGTGCTTATACATGTCAATCACCACTGTGGCACTCGATTTTGTTTTTGGTTCGCAGAGCGAAAACACGGCCCCAATCGCGCGTATTGTTTTCCAATGCTCAAATGTTCGTATAGTATATTCCGTGCGCATTCGTTCGAGGTATTTACCATCTCAACAATCTGTCTAACCTTCACTCTGTGATCGGCCAATATTATATCATGAATTTTGTTGACCATTTCATACTTAGTTTTCATACCGTAGTTACTTTAATGGAGCGTCCTGAGTGCGGAGCATTTGCATCAACATATTTTTATCCCATTTAATCTATTCAAATCTTTGGTGTGAAACACTAAATTTAACAGAAGAGTTTTACAACTAAACACCAAATCACTTCTTTTAAATTTCTCGACGCACATCTCACAAACTATGTCATCAGGAGATGATTCGGCAGATCCCGATTGAATCATCTTGGTTGAATTAAATCAGGTCCTGAGTGAATCATCTCTTGTTTATGTTAACATGGTTAGCGAAACACGGTCGAAAAATTAAAACAAGTGATTTGGTGTTTAGTGGTAAATCTCTTAAGTTTAATATTTTAATATACGAGGGTTGTCCTTAAAATAAGGTCTCCATTTTTTTTCTCAAAGAAAATCACATTTATTTACAATGAATTATACATCATTGGAAAGCCTGGACTTCTACTAGTTTTCTACATAGCCCCCGTTGCGATCGATGCATTTGTTCATGCGGTGGAGCTTTTTTCCTATACCCGTGTCACAGAACTCTCCTGCCGTGACGCGCAGGTAACGTACGCCAAAATCTTGTCAATAGTGTCTTCAATTCTTCTATTGGAACCTACGGGGTGAAACACTAAACTCGAAGAGATTTACCACTATACTCTAAATCACTTTTTGAGACTTCTCGACGCACGTTTCACTAATCATGTTAGCATTATCAGGAGATGATTTAATCTGATGATAATTTAATTGTAGTCTTACTGACATTCAGGGATCAATTCGCGTAGCTCCCGAATCGTCATCCGTCGATCTTCAATCATTACTCTATCCACTTTTGCAATCGTTTCGTCCGAAACTGATGGCTGTCCGACACGCTGTTCAGCATAGACATCTATACAATACGTCCATTTTTAAACTCTCTGCTCTGCTCTGCCCATTTTCACACGTTTTTGTTGTCCATACACTTCACATAATTGATGATGAATTTCTATAGGCGTAATGACCGTGGCACACAAAAACGAATCACAGAACGTAACTTACACATCTGACGATAGCGGCGAGTGGAAGCTCTATCGCGAACGGCCGCAACCAAGACTGAGCATCGTAGATAGCTCGAAGTGGTGGGGATTTGTAGGCGGAAAATCGAACTACACGCCAGTGTTATCGGATTTTACGTTAAAGCGTTTCTCGCTTCTCCAGCGCCTTGAAAACCTTACTTTACGGATAACCCTCGTATTTATTTGATAAGTATCAATCCAATTTGATATGTCAAGTCGAAAAAACCAGGCAAGAAGAAAACACACGAAAAGTAAAAAAAGTGTTTAATTATATTCAAAATAAATATTTACTATAACATATATGTCCTATGTCAATTCTTATGGTTACACAAAAAATACGGGCTATAGATGTATATTTTATCTTACATAGCTTTGCTAAGCAATTTTCAAATGATTTTTCTCACTTTTGTAATCTTCCTCCTTCCATTAATATAGTTATCTCATTGTATATCTAATTTTTAAAATTAAAAACCAATTATCTGTTATTAATATAAGTCTATTTACTAATAATGAATGATTGTATAGAAAAGTATGACAAATACTCTACTATGCAAGTACTCCATTAATTTTTAATTACTAGTCAATTTTGTATCGGTGCTTTATGTATCTAATTGAATTTTAATAATTTTATATATTTTTGTTTATTTAATTTATTTTATATGTAATTAAGATATTTTTTGATGTTTTGACTAGATATTGCTTTTCATTTGATTAAAAAAAAATTTCCGGATTTATTTAAATGTCATGCTCAGGCATGTAACAGGGCTCATACCATTTTGTTCTTTACCTGAAAAGCCAAATAATGCCAATTGCAATATACCATTAAAACGTTTTAAAGTTATAACATTAATTATATAGGCTGAATTTAATTGTTAATCTTTGTAAAGTTTACATAGTAAAGCATTTGTTTTGTACGATCGACATAACATTAGCAATTTACGATTAAGTAAGTAAGTACAATTATTTTGTTAAAAAATAAATGATATAAAAACTGAAATTAATCTTTCTTTAAAGTGTCTTTTTGGCAACTTGTCCTTTCACATCTTGAACTATTTTAAAGACTATTTGTAAATACTCCGTCACCATTAGGTCCCAAATATTGAGACCAGCTTTGCAAGTCTTTTGGTAAAAAACGGACACACCTTTCTTTAATCTCCTGGTTGTAGCTACTGTCACAATCACAGCGTATTCTTATTCTGTAAACTGTCATCTGTCCAAGTTTCAGTTGAGCCAATTCCTTGAAGAACGGGAAGCTGTTCCTCAGGTTGTCCTGTTCGTCTTGGCATTCCTTTTGGAAAAGAGTTCTTTGTTCCGCCTCGGTAGTTTTTTGTTCTAAAAAATAATACAATTAACGTATAAGCATTATTTTAAATGCGATAAAATTTATGAATTATTAGATTAAGAGAGGGAAAAAGCTCACAAAGCAACAACAATATAAAAAAAATTACTAACATTTTTGGAAAAAAGTTGTTTCGATTTTCTTTCTTTGGAAGTTTTAGTATAGTTATAAAATTTAGTAGTCTTTAAAAAGACCAAGAATAAAGGTCATCAACACTGATTTTGCTCATCAACAATAACTTTGCTTTGTGACATTTGTAGGTAAACTTCCATGCAACAACGCGACATTTGCGGAAAACTAAAGTAAACTACTAAGATACTAAAACTTAAATTTAAATTAAAATATTTAAGTTATTAAAATAAATGCAGTAATTGTCCATCACATTCACAAGTTTCGTCAATTTGAAATCGACCCAAAAATTGATTAACCTAAAAAAATCGACTACGAAATGAAATTGTGGATGCGGGCAAAAACCTTGGAAGTGTCCAACAGATCCATCTACATGGCCATTTTAACAAAGATAATGATGTCTGTTCACTTTCAGGACATCATTAGAACTGTCCACATTTTCACAAACTAACAATAAGGACATAGGTTGTAGTTGCACTAAAAAACGCCCAAGAGAAATCAAAAAGTTTAATTTTACGAGCATTTCCTTCATAGTTATAGGAACATATTAACAAATTAAGCATTAGCACACTAATTTAGTGCTTATAAATCTAAAACTGCTATAGTAAATAATTAATATATTAATATTTAATTAATTTATTATATAATATTATATTATAGTTAATTAATTAACGTGGAAATTATTGCTTCAATAACTTTCAGTATAAAATCAGCATAATATTAGTTTGTGACCAGTATGTCCACAGGAAAATAATTAAGAAAAGAACCTTATAAGGTCTCAAAAAGGATTTTTATTATCTTATCCACGGAATAAGGGACCTGAAATTTCCATTGAGATTGTGAATTCTTATTAACTAGGTTTGATTGTTATATAATACATGTTATGAACCAATATAGGATTAATTATATGTATAGGTCTTATTATTATGCCTAAGGTATACGAGGGTAGACTGAAACGTTTCCAAACTAACACAGAAACAAGAATTTTTTTGTCAAATTCAGTTTTATTTCTCAACGTAGTCTCCTTGTAATTCTATACACTTTTCTCAGCGATGCTCTGTAGTAGTTAGTAGACATCTTGTTCCGCAAAATAGTCCTTTACGAATGTGATGGCCTCCTCATTCGATGAAAATCTCTGTCCTCCGAGCGAAACTTTGAGCCTAGAAAAAAGTCGCTGGGGGCCAATCTATTGAATTCAGTGAGTGGTCAATCAATTTGTATCCCAATTCGTGAATTTTTACTCTGGCGACCACTAAAGTGTGAGACAACGCGTTGTCTTGGTGGAACAAAACTTTCTTTTGTCTTTTGCTGGTCAAATAATGATGCATAGTATGCCCCTGTTATTGTTTTTCCCTTTTCAAGTTAGTCGATTAACATAACTCCATCCCTAAAAACAGTCGCCATCACTTTCCTAGCCGATGGAACAGTCTTCGCTTTTTTCAGAGTCGATTCACCCTTCGCACTAGACTATTTCGACTATGCCTTGGTTTCAGAAATGTACTGGTGTATCCAAGTTCCATCTGCAGTTATTAATAGACGCCAAATCTCCGACTTTTCGAAAATTTTGCTTAAACTGCTTCAACAGGGCTTCGGAAATGTTCATTCGAATGCGTTTTCGGTCCTGAGTTAGCCCAATGCACAGTTATCTTTTTCACGCCCAAATCTTTAGTTCATATATGATAAACACGTTCTTTTGACATGCCCACAGTCCCTGCTATCTCTTTAACTTTAATTCGACGGCCATCCAGTACCATTTAGTAAAATTTTTCAATGTTATCGCTAGTGGTTGTAATTTCCGTGTCCCAAACATTGATCGACAACCAAGCTGGTATGATCACATTTAAATTCATCTGGTGCAGATTAACATAAACAGCATCCATCTCGGCTTTAATTTGCGTAGGCGAATTGACTTTCAAATGCAACAATTATGACGGCTCGTTATTCGATTTTTTTCATCTTTAGAGAAACACTAACATCGAGTGACATAAATGACTGTTACAACAACAACTGACAATCTAATATAGCTGAAATTTTCAAGGTAATCTTTCAAAGCATGCACAATTATCTTACTAGAATACTTTTGACGAGTAACGTCATCTTCGTGTTGAGGCTGGAAACTTTTCTGACTACCCTCGTATGTCTTGAATTAATATATGTCTAGTGCTCACATAAGCCTATTTAGAATTTATATCACGGCCAGTTATATATCAATGAGCAGAATTACTTAATACATTGTCTAGAGCATTATTAATTTCTTTTGGCGATAAACCATTTTGCAGAGATATTTGACACTATGACATCTGTAATTTCTAATTATCAATCTTTGGAATATATGAAAACACCACTACAGATTAAATTAATAAATATTGAACGAAACAAAACAGATGCTTGAAACTTTCTATGCAGTAATGTCAATAAATAATTTTTCACATTTCTATTGACTATTTTGGGTTACTATTATATGTATAATATACAGGGAAAAAAATTAAACCAAGATCAAGATTGGTAGCTAGTTTTAAAAATATTATTATTAATCCAATTATGTTTAATAAAATGTTTCTTTATATAATGATAAATAAATTTTAAGTGATATAATATGTATTTGTTTATATAAAAAAAAAACTAATGAGAACAGCAAATACTAACCTGGAGGTACTTGAAGAAATTTTGTTGATATACATTCTTCCATATCCGTTCTCATTAATAACTCGACAGAACTTTGTAGAGGTTGCCAAAATTTGATAAAAACGATATCGATTGTATTTGTAATATTTGATGACATATTAAACGAGCTCAATACGGCACCTGAAATATAATATATATTCTCGTATGTATATATATATATATATATATATATATATATATATATATATATATATATATATATATATATATATATATATATATATATATATACTAAGTATATATACTATATATATATATATATATATATATATATATATATATATATATATATATATATATATATATATATATATATATGTATATATATATATATATATACTAAGTTTTCACTAAGATAATTTCTAAAAGAATATTAAAAAAACTGAATGACGCACAACCAAGAGAACAAGCAGGATTCAGAAGTGGATTCAGTACAATGGATCACATCCAGGTTGTACAGCAGGTCATAGAAAGGCACAACGAATACACCATGCCACTGAGCTTGGCTTTTATCGACTACGAAAAAGCATTTGATTCCATCTCAAAGCATGCGATAATGGATGCACTGCTTAGCCAAGGTGTAGAGAGAGCCTATGTAAACCTATTAGAATCGATATATGATGGAGCTACAGCCACAATTCACCTTGATGATCTTGAAGTGGGAATTAATATAGAACGAGGTGTACGGCAGGGTGACGCAATATCGCCTATTCTTTTCTCGGCTGGCCTTGAAGAAGTATTCCGTAAACTGGATTGGGAACAGGATGGGGTAAAGATCAATGGTGCAAACTTAAACCATCTTAGATTTGCAGATGATATTATTCTCATTTCACAAGACCCAGAGGAGCTGCAAAGACGCATACAAGAACTGCAAAGGGCTGGCGAACCATTTGGCTTGAAAATAAACCTGAAAAAGAGTCAGGTTATGTTCAATAACTTCGCTAAGGACAGAAGAATTTCAGTTTTAGGAAGGGATTTAGAGATTGTGGACAGCTTTGTATATCTTGGGCAGAGGATTTCCATGGAGGGGAATACCGCCCGGGAGGTGGAACGGCGTGTTAAATGTGGCTGGCAGGCATTTGGTAGGCTCAACATAGTGTTTGGGAGCAGACTCCCACTTTGCCTGAAAAGAAAAGTATTCGATCAGTGCGTTCTACCCGTTATGACATACGGAAGTGAAACCTGGACACTCACATCGCAATCAATTCAAAAACTTCGGGTGGCACAGAGGGGAATGGAAAGATGTATGCTTGGCATTACAAGACGAGACAGAAAGTCCTGCGCATGGATCAGGGAACAAACAAAAGTCTGTGACATCATTGGAAGAGTAAAACAGTTGAAATGGAGATGGGCAGGCCATATAGCGAGGCGATGGGACGACAGATGGACCAAGGCAATCCTGGAGTGGATACCGCTTGATCGCAAACGTCCGCGAAGAAGACCGAAAGCACGATGGATTGATGACATCGTTAAATATATTGGACCCGAGTGGCAGAGGAAAGCCCAGGACCGTGAAGGTTGGAAGCATGCTGAAGAGGCCTTCATCCTGCAGTGGATCGATACGGGCTGATGATGATGATGATGATGATGATGATGATGATATATATATATATATATATATATATATATATATATATATATATATATATATATATATATATATATATATATATATATATATATATATATGATATACTACCCATTTTATTTAAATAATAAAACATACCAACTGATGAAACTTTTGGCACACTCTGCCAAACTGTGTTGTAAATTTCTCTTTTTTCTCTTAAATATATATTATCTTCTCTTTCTGTCATTTCTTTTTCGTTTTCCAAATCCCATAACGTTGTTGAACCATTCAAAACGAAATTATTCTTTTCATCCTCTATTATTTTTTTAATGTCGGTAGAATCAATTTGACCAACTAAATGGGAATTAACATCCCTCTGTTCCAATTTAGCCTTTTTTAGCCTAAAATATTGTGATAATTGGTAAATCGGCAGTGTATTAATAATGTGTATTAGCTATTATAATGTATTGAGTATTAGTTAATATAATTGAATAGTAACATTTATATATTTAATATACATAATTACATACTTTTTGATTATTACAAAGCATATCTAGAATTAAAACCTTTACATTTAATAATTATAATCAGCTTAGATCATGACATGATTCTCGTAGGCGAACTACAATAAAGCAACGAAATATTCGTTCATTCCCCCACACACAAGTTCATGATCCGCTTAGAGAATTTTGACTGATTCTGCTCACATGATTTTAAATAAACATTTGATCAAACGTAAGGTTTGTTGCTAGCACCATAAATTCTCCCGACAATATTTTAACTGATAATGAGAAGAGTTACTACTAGTATCATCATCATCATCAGAAGAGTCCATAGTAAGTAATCTTAATTCTCAAACAGCTACACACAACTACTGCACAAGAAATTCATCTCAAATAACTAGTATATATTTGGAGAACAATATCTGGATATTTTAACCATATTATAACGGAAAAAACTTTCAAAAATTTAACCAACAATATCTTTACATCATTTTGAGCAAAAAGTTTCCTTAAAACATATATCAAAAATGCAACCATTTCAGCGGAAAACATCTAAACTTTTTTAAATTTTCCAAAAACTTCGTAACGTTGCATTTCGAACGAAGGGAACTCAATGTTTTCATTTATTCCTCTTAAGGTATTATTTGGAAACAAAATGTAATACTTTTATTACCATTTATTCTATACGTTTTAGTATAAATTTGTTTTGTTTTGTTACCAAAAAAAGGAAAACTTACACATTATTATCGTTTAGTGTCAAAGTCAAAATTGCTATTATTTTTCGCACCATAACACGCACACACACCAACCACCACGTCACATTAAGAAACAGATGATTAATTGTATTAGTAATTAAATGTTCAAAATGTCTACCATTTGAGTTAATATAAACCTGGCATCGTTTCAATTAGTTTTTCCGAACACGTTGAAAAAGTCCTGGAATATTACTAATCTGGTCAGCAGCAGCAAAAATATGTTCTTAATATAAGTTTCTCCATAAATAAGAAACACATCGAAGTATTCGCGTACAGAATATCTACATACATTTTTGGTTTTAAATGAAACTTCAATACGTCCACTGAAATACACTGAAAAACACTGAAATAATTTTTGTCCCCATTTTGAATCCAGGCGAATGTTGCCATGTTGACATTGGGTGATGTATGGTGATTCTTAAATTGATAAAAATGATCTAAACATTTATTTTAAACATTTTTTTTTAATTAATTTATTTAATTAATTTAACATTAAAGTCGGATGAAGTAAAAATCCATACCCGAACCAGGACGTAAACCCGGAACCATTGGATTGTCAGGCGGGCTAGTCCCATGTTTCGATTGGTGATTTAATAATTTTGCAATCTTTTTGCAGTAAGCCTTAGGTTTTTGACTCTTGTTGCAAGGGATGTTTTTCTTTGAAATGATATGAAGAATCGTTGGTAAAATTTAGGAAAGTTATTTCGGTGTTTCGACGAGAACATCCTCGTCATTTTCAAGTGTTCAAGCAGCACTTTTTTTTGACTGTACCGGACGTTATGCATCTTTAAGTAAAATTTCCATTTCGAAATTGATGAAGCCGCTTATTTTTTTTTACTGATAGTTTCTAAATTTATTAAAAATAGCCAAGAAGACTAACCATTAATTTTTCTCTAACAGATCTTAATCTAAATGCTTATTAACTAAACTTAATCCGATGATGTCTTGGATGACACGACACGTGACACGAGGTTTAGTTATCTTCAGTCTTCGGACATGATTTTGGTTGTCCAGCAGTTGAAGAGCTTCAACTGCAGGACAAATCTCCTGATTTCCTCCTTGACCGTTGGAATTCGAAGATCCCGATGAAAATCGAAGTCACGAATATCCCACGGTTCATTGACTATATTTTGCAACACCTTGTTTTAAAATATTTCTATTGTTTTAATATTACAATCGCTGGCACATCCCCACAGCTGGATGCCATATAGCCACACTGGTTTTAGGATTTGATTATAAATCAGTATCTTATTATTTATTGTCACCTTGGAATTTCTTCCTATAATCCAATAGTATTCTCTATATTTGAGATCAAGCTCAACTTTATTCTTTTTTATATGCTCTTTCCACCTTAGTTTGGCATCAGGAGTCATGCCGAGGTATTTAATATTCAACTAATATGGAACAGTTATACCATTTATATTTAGAGGGAGTTTCTCTGATATTTTTTGTTGGTAAAGTTGACATTTATAGATTTCAATTCGTTTAGCTTAATTTTCCATTTTTTGGTTCAATTAACTATTTCCAAAAGTCCAAAAACTATTATAGTTTTCTAGTTGAGGTTTTTATGTTTTGGCCTACTGTTAGTAAAACAGTATCGTCAGCAAATGTGGCTATTGCAGTGTCTTTCAAAGCTGGTTGGTCGCTAGTATATATTAGATAAAGGACAGGACCAAGAACGCTTCCTTAAGGAACTTCCGCTCTTATTTCTTTCAAGTCAGAGCATTCGTCCTCCTACTTGAAGAGTATAATATAATCTGAAGAGTATGTCCGATATATTTGATCTCAGTACCTCTACAAATTCTTTAGGTAGCATTTTGTTTAGCTTGTATACCAGGCCTTCGTTCCACACTATATCAAAGGCCACCTCTAGTAAGATTGCAGAGCATATATGTTTTTGCTTTCAGTGCACGTTCTATTTTTTCGGTGACGCAGTGAACTTGATCAATGGTTGAGTGTTTAAATCTGAAGCCAAATTGATAATCTAGTATGAGCTTATTGTCTTCTATGAGTGGTTTCAACCGTTTTAACAGCAGCTTTTCAAATAACTTAAAATAATTGGCAATAGTGAAATAGGTCTAAAGAATTTGACATCGTTGGGTGATTTGCCTGGGTTTGGTATCATGATTATTTCGGCGACGTTCCAGTTCGCGGGGATATGTCTCAGTTAGAAGGTTGCATTGAAAAGGTATGTGAGCAAAAGTATGCCTTTTCTGGGCAGCTGTTTTAATATTTCACCTGTGATTAAATCAAACCCAGGTGCTTTTTTGGAATTTAAATTGGTCTTTATTTCTTTAATTACTTCTTTTGGAGTAACTGAAAATATAATTTCAGTTCTTAGATTATCTATTTCTTCCAACCTAGTATGTTCGTTGATTTTATTAGGTTAAATACAGGGTGTTTGATACATCATTTGCCAAATTAAAATGGCCGATAGGAGGGTTTTTTTGCTATCTCCTCAGCCTCCATAAAGCATTATTGGGCCCATAGGTTTTTTTACGTTAATTTTTAAATCTTATTATTTATCTTATTAGTATATCCAAATTATTTTTTTATTTTAATGTGTAATGTTGTACGGTTCTATGAAAATCAAAATTAAATGCAAGCGACATCTAGCTTTTTTTATGGACTCGCAAAGTTTTGGGAAGAAGTAAAAATAAATTTCAAGCTTAACTTTAAATTGCATATAAAAAAAACTAAACGGTATCATGTTCTTCGAATTCTTTAAAAAAATCTCTGGTTTGTCCTCTTTCTAACGTATGCATTCATGCCATAAAAACATTTCACTAACTTCACTAATTTTCTAACTTTGTGTATCGGGACGCATTAGGCTGATATTCGATATGCAGGATAAAAACTTGTTATTGTGTAAACAACTCGCGCAAAGCAGCTCAAAACTGTTATCTCCCTCATGCACAGTAGAATTGTATCATCTGTCTCTCTCTTTCATTAGGTAAACGGAAAAACAGCTCAAAAAACGCGCGCTGTATTTTCAGTGTTTTAGTCGATATTTGACTGTCTTTGATGTTTAAGGGTGCACACACAAAGAAAGCAGGTTTCATGTTTACTGGTAGTCGGCACCTATAAAAGCCGATTATTTACTTAGGTTTTAAATGATCGTGAACATAAACAAAGCGTGTCGGAACTTGTAAACAAACGTGAACCGGCACCGACTATTTCACCGGAATGAATTTTTAATTCTTGGTCGCAGATTTTCGGCGCCGGACGTGGATTTTCAGTAGAAAAATTATTATTAATGTGGCGGCTTAAAATCGTCCACACTCACATGTTGATTATTTTTCTTTCAATTATTTTTTTATTATTTCGAAATATTTTATGTTTATAGTATATTTTATTATTTCGAAATAAGTTTATGAAGGTCTAAAGCCGCTAATTGTATATATTTTTATGTTTATCTTCACAAATTCTTCATCTGAGGCTGAACTGGTCATCTTGTCTTTATGAAATCTGCTTTTTTACTCGCAGATAACCAGCGTTCTTTAGTGAAATGATGCAATAATGGTAATGTACGTATCAGCGGGACAACTGGCACCTGTATTCGGCGCTGGCTAACCTGCTTTCTTGGTGTGCGTACCCTAAAAACGCATTTGTGGTTCCAACGCAGCGCCGTTAATCTTTTAATTCTGTTACTTGTGTTATTTGTTTTTATTGAGTTGTGTTAGTTTTTGTTTAGTTTTGTTAGTGTTTTTGTGACATTTTATTGATTTGATGATGGCTGCATTCTCTAATGGAGAATACGCGGACATTTTGAGGACATATGGAAGCGCCAAAGGTGTTGCACGAGAAGCGCAAAGGATCTATCAAGAACACTTTCCTAACAGACGCTTACCCTCCCGCCACTCGTTCTAAAACACTTACCGACGCTTACGCGAAACTATGTGTAAGAAACCCTATGTAAAAAAGAGATAGCAGCTCGACTTCACTGCGCAAGAGCAAGATAGCATTTTCTACCTATTTAGCGTATGTTATTTACGCAAATAAGTAATTTCGAATATTAGCCTAATGCGTCCCGATACACAAAGTTAGCAAATTAGTGAAGTTAGTAAAACGTTTTTATAATATGAATACATACCGTTAGAAAGAGGATAAATTAGAGATTTTTTAAAAGAATTCGAAGACCATGATCGCTTTTAGTTTTTTTAATATGCAATTCAAAATTGAGCTTTAAATGTATTTTTACTTCTTCCAAAAACTTTGTGTCTATAAAAAAAATAGATGTCGCTTGCATCTAATTTTGATTTTCATAGAACCCTACAACATTTCACATTAAAATAAAAAAATAATTTGGAGGCTATACCACTAACTTTTTATTTCAAGTTTCAATGCTGACTTTTGGAATTTTTCAAATAAAGATTTAAATAATAAACATAAAAAAAACCTGTGGGCGCAATAATGCTTTAAAGAAGCTGAGGAGGTAGCCTCAGATTCCTCCTATCGGTTATTTTAATTTGGCAAACGATGCACCAAACACCCTGTATATCCGTCAGATGCTCTGCAATTACTTTTTTTTTACCGGTTTTTGTTTATTGTAACATGCCCATGGTCCCATCTCTTTTCTGATCGGTAGAGTTGAGGTCATAGGTCTTTTGATCTTATTTGTTGATTTCCATAACGAATGGATCATCATATCGACTGATGCCGTTTTCTTCTTTCTTTTCTCTTTAACAATTTCTCTGATTTCTAGAAGGTAGTTAGCTAGTTAGCTATAGTTGTGAATTTTTCAGTTTCTTCTTCTAATTGAAGTATTGTTTTTAATTCATTATTGAGATTAATGTTTTTTTGCAGTTCTATTTTAAAGCTTTCTAGGTCGGTTGTTTTATTGACTAATATGGGTCGAGCTTCCTTTTTGATGATTCGTTCACTCAGTGTTATTATAACTGCTGAATGATTAGAATCTAAGTCGAAGTTTTCTTCTATCTTAAGAAAGTTTGCTGATACTTTTCTTGTAATAAGGAGTCCAATAAGAAGTTCAGAAAGAAGTCCATCTTAAGATTAAATCGAGGTAGACAGTATACTGCTCATACTATTAAGCGTTGCTTTGTGGATCTAATACTAACCAGGGTTAGTTGATTTTTTTCGCTTTGCATATGACATTCTTCATAATCATTGATATATTCTTTAATGATAACAGCACAACCCCCTTTAGCTTTGTTATCTGGGTGTATGGTGTAATATACTTTATATCCTTTTATTCTTAAAAAGGACTGTGATGTGAGATGTATTTCTAAAATGAGACATACACATCAATTTGTTGCATATTCAGAAAAATCTCTTATTGAGGTTTTTTGTTTAGAATGCTATTGACATTCTAGGTGGCAATTCTTAAGTCTTGTTTATGCATTAATCCTTTATTTTCTTGTAGGGATAGGGCCAGTGCTTCTGGCTTCTAAGCTATCCAATCTTTGGCTAATGGCTATGAAACCAAGCGAAAAAAATTACACCACTCCGCCTCAAATGTTGCTTTTCGAACGGCATTGCGTCTATAACTGATTTTTCATGTTATATTTACAATAGCCTCGTATATTACACCTCGTTTTGAAGTTTTAAAATGACGTCTTAAAATAGGAGGAGCATTAACTCGAAGACCTAATAATTCCCTTATTGAAGTAAATATGTATAGTTTGAGGATTTTCGGTCAAAAGTTCATAGCTGTTTGATCAAAATGCAACAAATGCCCAAACCAAAATCATATTTTAAATTAAAACTATGTTCATGGAATTATTTGAAACACCAGTGTGAATAGATATAGGATCTATATTGGGACGAATAAATTGATCAACAGTGGTACTTCTATGCGCTCGTGCATTTTTCTTTCGGATGAGTGTCACTAAAAACCGTTATATTTCACTACAAACAAAAAAATACTACAAATCGTATTGTTAGGCATATCTAATTTTGGCCCTTTTTGGCACTATCAAAAAAGAAACTCCCTTATTATTTTTATATGAAAATATATACAGAATTTCCTTGACACTTCCAACTCCTGCATACCTCAGATGGCCTGAGGGAGCCTGATTATCCTTACCTAATATGTGAAATACTTTTTTCGATATCATTATTTGTAGTCTTATAAGAAGCAATCTTCGGATCGCTTCTAATTTTCTCCTGATTGGACTGAACCAATTGTACACTTATACATTATGTCAAATAAATACTCTGAATCTAATTCTAAAAGCCCTCGTAAAAGACATGAACAGAATTTTGATTGCTGTGCCATCTGTTGAACAGTTTCTTTACAAGCGTTGGTTAATTTAGTCAGCCTCAGTTGTGCTCTGCAAATGGATAATTTCGAACAAAAAGTTTGCCTCAAATTTTATGTTGCCAAAGCAATTCCTTGTGCTGAAAGATGAATCCTTCAAAATATTGGAGAAGGTACACAATGAGTCAGCTCTAGAGAAATCATGAGCATACAAATCTCGGCCTAGTTCCAGTTGACCTTCAATGTCTTGGACTGTCGCAAACATTGATAAAGGGAAGGACATGGTGATTTGGAAAATTATCATTCACGCTTAAGAGAGATGGTTTAGGATCTGAACATGTCTCACAAATCCATGCCTACTATTTTAGTTGCTTTAAACATGAGATGCATCACGACATGGTTTATTTCAAAGAAGCTGAATTTCCTTCAAAAAGAGCACCCCAAAAATGTTGAAAATATGCATGAACGAGCCAATTCAGATCCTACATTCATTAAACCCACTATAACGGGTAATAAGACGTGGATTTCTGAATCTGACATGCAAACCACTCAACAAACTTCGGAATGCTGTTTCGAGACCAAGCCGATAACGAGAAAATCACGTCAAAGTCGCTCGAAAATTTAAGCCATGTCCACTTAGAATTAATTTCGGAGGGGCAAACAGTTAATAAATAACATTATGGATCAATATATCTGGACATTAAGAGGCATTTGAGATAGAGAGTGTTCGCCGGAAAAAGGCTAGCTTTGTGGATTAAAGGAAAAGGCTAGCTTTATAAATTCATGGATTTTGCAACACGATAATGCGCCGACCCATATTTGCCAGATATGGCTTCGTGCTACTTTTTGATATTTAAATTCAAATGACCACTTCGTGAAATACATTTTCAATTCATTGAAGCCATAAAACAAAGGTTACAGTAGGGGCTGAAGTACGGGAAAGTACTGATTAGAAAACTTTCGATAAGTCGCAACACAGGATGCCTCAGAAAAACTGTATATTGAAGCTGTCATATTCATATTTTTTGCTTTGTATTATTTAATTGAATGGGGTTAATAATATTTAATTAATATTATTAATTAATAATACTTAATCAATTAAGTTTCATTTATATTAATCAGTAACTAAAGATCAAATTATACTAGGTTCAAGACCTTTTTTAAATAATCTTTTGCAATTTGTTAACTCTCAGAACTCACCTGCTCTCTTCATTTTTGAAATAAGTATCCCGTAGAATGTCGGTGGGTAGGTTTTCTTGATCGTTTAATAAACGTTCTTTTGCTAAACGTACGTTTCGGTAACTGTAAATTTTGTCCGAAAGATTCTTCTTCGTAGATTTTGTTGCCTTGAGTTCTTCATTCTTCCCGCTCTTTGCCGTGTTTATCTTTTTCTCTTTACTCCTTGGATCCCTGTTACCTGGTGTGAATTTGGAATGAACTTCGTCAAAGAGCATTTGTTTCTGATTATAGGGGATAGTGTCGTCTCCCAAATTATAATTGGAAAAATCAGAATCTAAATCCTCAGGACCCGACATCCAAATGTTGTAATCGGGTTGAGATTGATCCGGTAGCCTCGGCTCCTAAAACCAAAACTTGTGTTATATCTAAACTAATTTCATTGACCCCAAGGTTGGTTTCTAGAGCTTTTGATATTAATATCTCCTAAGATCCAGTGCAACATTCGCCTTCTAAGTAAACAATTATTAATCTTATTTTTTTTTTCTAAGGAATCCATTTTATTTCAAAGAGATTTATTACAGCAAATAAGTACAAAAACATATAATAAAATATTCTAGTTTTTTTTTAATATGCTGGTTACCTCATGCATATTGCCTTTGAAGTCGAGAAAACATAATCGTGGTCTTAACACGCATTTTAACGGTACATTTTTCGTTGAAGACTCATATGAGTTGTCTGGTTTTAAAACCACTCAAATCAATTTTTGAACTAAAATCAGTGATATACGCTATCTGGTAAAAAAAATCTGTTTTCTACAAACTATTAAATAGGAGTGGCCAAAAGCGCTCTAATTCTATATAAAATACTATACAAAAACACGCCTGAGATTGAAATTCCACTAAATCCACTTTTAATGCGTTACAAACAACATCTAATCCGTTCCAACCAATCACAAGCGTAAGTTTTTGCATATTTCACAATAATATGTTCTAACATGTTTCACGGGCCGGCATTTACAAATTTAGTCTTCACAATGAAGTTACACTATCAATATTACTGATTTTTGCCTAAATATTTGGTGAAAAATCAATAAAATGTCTACTTCGGAGATATAAGAAGTGATATCCAGTCTAGTAAGAAAACGATCTCAAAATTAGGAAGGTTGAAAACGAAGGGTTAGTAAAATAAAAGGTATTTCCACTTTAATATTATTCGACTTCGACTTCGACTTCCTCAGCCAGGTTTTTTAGTTAGCCCGGAGGCTCCTACTAGTTTATAATGAAATTCGAACCCTAAGATGGGCGCTTTTTACGTTTGGAGGTCTCTAGCTGACCTTTGACCTGCCGGAATTGAAGATTCCGGCTGTCATTTAAATTAATAGAAAGACAAGAAGGATAGTATTTCAATTATTAGAAGTCCTGGCGAACTTCTTGAGGTTAACAAGAAAGGAAAAAGAGCAAAAAAGCTAGATTTCTATTTTTTATTATTTTTACTTCCATCGGAAATTCGATGGAGTTTTCGTCGAATGGCGGTCCGACCGATCGAAAAAGAGTGACCGATCGGCCGCCATCCGACGACGCCGGGGAGTGTGCATCATTCTGTTATTTATAGTCGAAGCGGCCTTACGCAAGCCAGGAACCGATATTCGATTCCCTTCTGCTTGCAATACATTGGGGATTTTTATGGCTCAATTTACCCGGGAGGTCCGGGTAAATTATCCGGACGAGCGGGTTTTCGCTTAGAGAAGCTTTTAGAACAAACTTCTCGTAAGCTTTTTCAAAGAATTGCGAAACCGTGGGGACTCCGGTTTCGGCATGAATTTGAGTGTTCCGAACAAACCATGGAGCGTTGAGCGCCAAACGCAAGGTTTTGTTCTGAAGAACTTGTAATCTGTGCACCGAATAAGGTGACAGGAAGCGAAAATACACTATTAGACCGTATAAATATACGGATCTAATTAAAGTATTATAAATATTTACTTTGATGCAAGGGTTTAGCTTGCTCGACCTGGAAACTAAGGGGTACGCGAGTTTGAAGATGCCCTTACTTAAAGTTAGCTGGATTTGATTAGACCACTGAAGAGAGCGGTCGAAATGTAGGCCTAGATAGGTTGCTTTTTGCAACCACGGAATAGGCACTTTGTCAACCAGCAGTCTGGCATTTAGGGCGCTTTCTGGTGAAGATAATCGCCTGGGTCTTTTTAGGATTGACCTGCAGGCGCCAGAATTTAAGCCAGGAAATTGCGACGTTAAGTAACGTAGTTAACTAACGTCACTATAACACGGAATTTTGGCTATGTACAGGTTGTACAAAGCCGGAGAAAGGGGTGAACCTTGCGGGACGCCCGACTCTATGGGCTTCTCGTTGAAAGGGACGAATTAATCTTTACCTGAAAGGATCTGCCTGACAGGAAAGAGCGGATTAGTATGGTAGGGTCTGTAGGAAAACCTAATTCCATTGTCTTATAAATAAGACCACGGTGCCATACTTTGTCAAAGGCTTTGGAAATATCGAGAAACACAGTGCCAACAAACTTTGTTAATCGAAAAGCCTGGTGTATTTCGCCAGCAAGCCTTGCGCATTGCTGCAGGGACGAATGTCCCTTTCGGAACCCGAATTGCTCGGAACCCGAACCAACTTGGTTTGAGGGTTTTTGAGTCTGGACTCGGATGTGCTGGTCCAGAAAATACTTCGTGTTAGTGATGCCTTTTTCGGTCTTAGGCACCATGATTTGAACAATGGCCAGAGGGCCTTTCTTGTTCTGCCAACGTTGAACGTTGGTTGGATGATAGCCCAAAGACTCGAGCTCAGCTTTGACGTCCTCGATGGGGATGCTCTCGAGGACGCCACGGAAAAGAACGCGAAGATTGCGTTCATCAGGGGTGGTGTACGAATGGTACTGATATTTTCGATCATCTAGGAATTTAGTAAATTCTCGATGATCGTTGGAAGTGGGTGGCTGGAACGAAACCCCTTTGGGTTTCGTGGTAGAAATGCCATGGTTAATGTTCAGCTGTTTGCACAGCCGAATCACTTGTTGGAATGCCGCCTTGTCGTGCAAAACGACTGGCGGCACTCGGTATTTTCTCGCTGGCTGGTCAGAATTTCCGACGGAAGATGCCGGTTTCTGACTGGCCGCTACAGGGACCTGAGTGGGCGGGGCTTGGGTCGGAGACCCCGATGCCCCGTTGGAACGGGAACCCGCTGCATGTGTCTTCGACAGTGCAGGAAAATGCACGTCGTCAACTGGCGGCGGGGAGGATTTTCGCTTGCGCTTAGGCGCAGCACGAAAACCCTCGAAATCGGAGGCCGAAGGTTGGCCTCAGAGTTCGGTTTGGGGAATACTTACCTGGTTTTCCAGGCTTTCTTCTCTCATCCCGGATTCCTCCTCTTCGGAATCCCCCTTCTGCGGCAGCGACGCTGACCGCTTCTTCCTATGGCGTCTTTTCTTCTTTTCTTGAGCCGACGCGGGGGCTCCGGATGACCCTTGGTCTTGCGGGACATCCCTCTTGGATGCTCGTGGAGACGGAGCATCTGTCTCATCAGGTCTTCATTTCTTCGTGCCGCGGCCACTATCTCAGCCTGCAGCCTGGCGTTCTCTTCCTGGAGCGCTGAAAAGCACTTCTCAGAGACTACTCGGGCCTCTTTCTCCTCCTGGAGCAACACCAGTGCTTTTTCCAGCTGTTTTCCTATCCTCTTCATCTCCATGTCGGCCACTTCCTTCCTGGCCACCTCTTCAAAGAGCTCGGATTCACTACCCGAGCTCTCCATAGTTTTCTACCGCGTTTTACCATCCGCGAAATGTAACGGTTTTTCAACGGTCGTTAACGGTTTTAGGTCACGCCACTTGTGCGGTACACTTGTGCGCATGCGGGAGAGCTTAGTGAAAACATGTCTACTCTCTACGATATCCAACACAAGACTTAATATTATTACAACTTGATATATATATATATATATATATATATATATATATATATATATATATATATATATATATATATATATATATATATATATATATATATATATATATCAAGTGTCGGTGCCCTGAAGAGTCTAAACATCAAGAGATGAAACATGTGCCCTCCAATGGAAGGAATGGGTGGGGCCCGTTCCCAGTCAAGTAATCAACAAAATGTTCATTTAGGCGGAGATGCAGGTTGTTGTATGTTCCACATGAGATTGTGGAACCCAGTAGTTGGATATTTGATGACACTCAGCACTGTTGTCTCATTGGACGCAGTCCAAAGAATTCTAACACTACATATATACGCCATCCGACGGGCGCCATCAAGTCGGCGAAAAGTATGGGTTATTGACTGTGGATGGGATCTTACTATTCTTGACGAGAGAGCATATGTCCTGAAGAGTCTAAACATCAAGAGCTGTGTGAACAAGCATGTGCCCTCCAATGGCAGGTATGGGCGGGACCACAAAAGCCAAAACGTGCAAGAAACAAAAAAGATGGTCCATCTCGAAAGTTTTCAAGCGATTAGATCCAATGTGTAAGAAAACGTTTGTCGGAATATTGTATATTGGTGGAGACAGAGTAAAAGGAGTACTAAATCGATACTTTCAAAGTACAGAAATGATCACTGAAAGAAGAGGTGGAGATACAAAGACAAATAAATTTTCGAAAAGAAGAGAAGAAATTATTCAATTTATTAAGAAGTTTAAGCCATTGGAGTCTCATAATTGCAGAGCGAAAATTGCTTGTCGCTGCTACCTAGCCAGTGGTCTAAATATCAGAAAAATGTGGATGTTTCAACAAGAAGACACTTGAAATGAATACGAAGAAGACACTTGAGATGAAAATGTAAAAGAAAGTTACTTTAGTTTTATTTTTAATACATGCTTCAATATCGGCTTTGGTTTTCCTCGTACCGATGTTTGCTCAAAGTGCCTCGAACTTAGGAAAAAAATCAAAAATGAAAAATATGCATCTACTAAAACAATCCTAACAATAGAGTATCGTATAATAAGTTCAGAGCTAAAGCATGTTTCGCAAAACTAAAAGAAAAACAGCTGTCTGACAATTTCTTTTAATTGTCAGAAAAATTTGGCACAGCCCAAGATACTCGATCAAAAGACTTATTCTAGCAGACAACTATATATTTACAACTTTACTACTGTGACTGGACATACACATGCTCCCCTCTCAAAACATAAAGTTAAAAATGATATATGGACGGAAGATGAACATGCATAGGGTGCCACTGAAATCGCGAGCTGCGTGTTTTTCACATTAAATAACAGCAACTTGGGGAATAGATACAGTGCGGTTGGTCGCCAATGGATGCGGCGGCCAAAATAAAAACATTATTTTGTTGACTATGTGCTTGAAATGGTTGAGTAGTCAAACCAGCCCTATTAATATCCTGTAGCCCTATATTTCCTGTGGTTGGACACTCCTACATTCCCCCTGATGGAGGGTTTGGCACAATTGAAAAAGAAGTAAGAAAGAAAAGAGAACTTGTAATGCCAGAAGAATACATACACATTTTTAAAGAACATGATACGATTTTAAAACTTGACAAATATGTCCCCGACAGTGACTGGAAAGGTGCTAATTAGTAAAGCTTTAACCCAATATGACAATGGCATTTGAAATTCAACTAGTGCAAAAGGTTCATCATACGACACGGCAACATTAACACCATCACCATTCGAGGTTAATTATCTTACCATTCAGATACAAGAGTGTTTTAAGGTGTCTTTAAGAAAAACCAGACTGCTTTCATTATCTAGCCAAAAGAAATTCCTGCCGGAGTGAAATGGAAAGATCTGAAGATGAGGGACGTAAACAACATATTAAGCAGCACTCCACACAAGAAAGGAGAGAAGACAACTGGAAAGTCTGGAATATTATAAACATGTGTTGAAAAAATTTAACGATAATAATGTTCTCAGTGATTCCGAAAAAACCAGTGAAGGCAAAGATAATTGTTTTTGCGAGCAAACCGAAGATATTTGTGAGTTTAAGACATTTTTATGTGCCATTTCTTAGAAAAAAACTTGTTATTTTTTTTTGTTTCAAATTGCATTTAATCCACAGTTTGGTAACAAACGCCACCAAACACCAGTTTTAAATACAAATTGTGATTTTAAATTCATTTCAAAAGACAGGGTTGTTGAATTTTTAAAACGTGGTTATTCACATATATTTCATATTCATATATTTCATATTCAATATATTATTCACAATAACAATTTAGTTTTAATTGAATAACGTCAAAATAATTCCAAAACAGTTTTTTGCGGTTATCTCAAAATTATAAAAAATGGATTTAAGGGGACTTAAAATCAGGCAACTCATATCATTATTTCACATTTTAATAGCGAATTGTAGTAGTAACATCACGTCTCATAATCTCAGACCATGTTTCTTAGGAAACTGAAGATATTATATGCATTTATATATATATATATATATATATATATATATATATATATATATATATATATATATATATATATATATATATATATATATATATATATATATATTCCAGTATACCTCGTCTAAGGTACTGGACGGGTCACGGGTGGTGGATAGTGAAAGTTCCATTAGATATTAATGGACAGCTGCGAATATCTCAAAATAAGCAGCCCCGAACCAAGGCAAAAAAAAACTAAATCCACTTAGCGTCTGACTTGTATCAAGCGGTTGAGTGGTCAGCGTCTGTTCACCAGTGGTGCGGCTGATATTTAAATTCTGGAACTAACCCCTCCAGTCTTAACCTCTGAACCGTCATGGTTCAAACAATTAATTCAAAGTACAAGATGAAGCGTTCTAGTAATTACAAAATTACCCCAGGAGGTAGACAATCCTCTGCCAGCTTTGCTGGTACAACCGGACTTTCGGATTCTGGGGCGTCCGGGCTTAAACGCAAAATCTTTCAGAGGGAGTCGGAGACCTCTGGCCAACGTCTGAAACCGAAAACAAAAACTTTCTTTGGAACGGTAAATATCAATTCTCTCCTGCGTCCAGGAAAACTACACGAATTGGGGCGAACATTGAATCAGCAAAAAATCCAAATTTTAGCTTTGCAAGAAACCAGATTGACAGATGATAACACCTTGGAATTCGGCAACTACAGACTTTTTAAAAGTAAAACTGACAAAAGAATACTCAAAAATACACCACATCTCGGTCTTGCTTTCGCTATCTCAAGAAACATTCTTGGTTCTATAACTAATGTCCAGCCAGTAAATAATCGACTTATGACACTATCCCTCAAGTGTGCTAACAAAAACTATACATTAATCAATGCTCACCTCCCAGTTAACGAAGAAAATAAATCTAATCCTGAAAAAGTAAATAAGTCCTGGGAAATTCTGGAAAAGACTATCTCTGAAATTCCCTCTAACCATGTAAAAATCCTATTGGGTGATTTCAACGCCCAACTGGGGAAAGAAAAAAAGTACAGGAAAACAGTCGGCAGTTTTCCCGCTCATAAATGGACTAACCATAATGGTAGAAGATTGGTTGAACTATGTTCGCAGTTTAATCTAAAAATAATGTCAACACATTTTAAGAAGAAAATAACAAAGCAAAAGACCTGGAGGTGCCCAAACACGTACATAGGTGAATTTCAAATTGACCATGTTGCCATTTCGTACCCCAATTATAAAGAGATTTTGAATGTTCAAGTCAGGAAAGGAGCTAACATAGACACGGATCACTACTTGACTAGAATCAAACTTAGCTTAAAACCTCGAAAACTTATTCAAAAGAGACTGCTAATACCAAAGTTCGACCCAACGAAAATAAAACCATCCCTAACAGAAGAGCTTGATAAACAACCAGCACAGAACTGGCAAGAATTGAAATAAAAAATTATTAAAACAGCCTTAAAGTTGGTCCCTTTACAAAAACGTAGAAAACATCCGTGGTGGGATGAAGTTTGCGAGCAAGCAGTATTAAGCCGAAGTAAAGCATTCAAAGATTGGAACAGTCAAAAAACAGCAATAAACTATAACATCTTTTTGGAAGTAAGAAAAGAAACATCGAAGCTAATTAGACAAACTAAAAGAAAATATGAAAACAATCAACTTAATGAAATAGAAAAAGATTTCCAAAAAAATAACACCCGAAACTTTTACAAAACATTTAAAACTAAATTAACAGGCTATCAACCGCAAAGTATTTGCTTCCAAAAGGAAAACGGACAATTAGCTCTAAATAACCAAGACAATTGCAAAGAACTTGCGAAATATTTTGAACAAATACTAAACTGTCCTGAGCCCTTAAACAAATTAGCAACACTAAACCCTAAACAAACAAATCCAGATTCATTACCACCGAATGAAGATGAAATAATTAGGCAAATCAAGCGGCTTAAAAATAACAAAGCTTCTGGTGAAGATGGAATCACTGCTGAACTTTTGAAATCCGCTGGTCCAGGTACAATCAACGAAATAACCAAAATTCTACAAGAAGTTTGGCGAACCGAACGGATTCCGGAAGATTGGAAAGATGCTCTAATCCATCCACTACACAAGAAAGGAGATAGAACGGATGTAAACAACTATAGAGGGATATCTCTTCTCCCAGTTTGTTACAAGATTCTATCTCAATGTCTACTAGACCGAGCACAAGGACAGTTGGAACCTAAAATTGGTGAATATCAAGCAGGTTTTCGACCGGGCAGATCCTGCCCTGAACAGATCCTGAATCTAAAGTTAATCCTAAGACATCAAAAACTGTACAATAAAAATCTCGTCTGTACATTTGTGGATTTCAAAAAAGCATATGATTCTATAGACCGCGAATCTTTATTCCGAATCTTGAAAGAACAAGGACTAGATCCAAAAACGCTGGCAATTATTAAAGCAACGTTAACTAACACAAGGTCAAAAGTTAAATTCATGGGCGATATCTCAGAGTCCTTCGAAAATAAAACTGGAGTGAGACAAGGGGATGGACTCTCGCCACTCTTATTTAACTGTGTTCTAGAAAAAGTAATACAGGAGTGGCGTGAAAAAAAGTCGGCCCTGAATATTGACCAGCCCATTAAACTGGGGAGAACCAACATCAAAATTGATTGTCTGGCGTTTGCTAATGATCTAGCAATTTTGGCTCAAGATGTATTAACGGCACAGAAACAGATTGAAATTCTAAAAGAAACAGCAGAAAAGGTAGGACTCCAAATTTCCTTTGAAAAGACACAATACATGACTTGCAACAGACTAAGAACACCATTTCTAAAAACAAAATATGGTAACATCAGACGAGTCTCTGAATTCAAATATTTGGGTGAAATAATCATGGAAAATGGGTTGAAAAAAGCGGCCAATAAGAGTAGATGTCAAAAAATGGAAACGGCATTGAGACTTACACAAAATATTTACAACAAAAAATGCCTATCTAAAAACACAAAACTGAGACATTACAACACAGTTATTAAGGTTGGCCAGAGAGAAAAATGTAGGAAGACTGGAACAACTTGGTCTGACGAAAGAAAAAAAGCTCATAGCGAAAGAATGATATTAGTATGGGCGCAAAGGAAGGCTAACAACAACAAACGCCTCTAATTGTACTTCGCGTGGTCCACCCGGGCCCATACGTGAATAATATATATATATATATATATATATATATATATATATATATATATATATATATATATATATATATATATATATATATATATATATATTACTTTTTCTAGAACACAGTTAAATAAGAGTGGCGAGAGTCCATCCCCTTGTCTCACTCCAGTTTTATTTTCGAAGGACTCTGAGATATCGCCCATGAATTTAACTTTTGACCTTGTGTTAGTTAATGTTGCTTTAATAATTGCCAGCGTTTTTGGATCTAGTCCTTGTTCTTTCAAGATTCGGAATAAAGATTCGCGGTCTATAGAATCATATGCTTTTTTGAAATCCACAAATGTACAGACGAGATTTTTATTGTACAGTTTTTGATGTCTTAGGATTAACTTTAGATTCAGGATCTGTTCAGGGCAGGATCTGCCCGGTCGAAAACCTGCTTGATATTCACCAATTTTAGGTTCCAACTGTCCTTGTGCTCGGTCTAGTAGACATTGAGATAGAATCTTGTAACAAACTGGGAGAAGAGATATCCCTCTATAGTTGTTTACATCCGTTCTATCTCCTTTCTTGTGTAGTGGATGGATTAGAGCATCTTTCCAATCTTCCGGAATCCGTTCGGTTCGCCAAACTTCTTGTAGAATTTTGGTTATTTCGTTGATTGTACCTGGACCAGCGGATTTCAAAAGTTCAGCAGTGATTCCATCTTCACCAGAAGCTTTGTTATTTTTAAGCCGCTTGATTTGCCTAATTATTTCATCTTCATTCGGTGGTAATGAATCTGGATTTGTTTGTTTAGGGTTTAGTGTTGGTAATTTGTTTAAAGGCTCAGGACAGTTTAGTATTTGTACTTCGCGTGGTCCACCCGGGCCCATACGTGAATAACAATAATAATAATATATATATATATATATATATATATATATATATATATATATATATATATATATATATATATATATAAATATATATATATATATATATATATATATATATATATATATATATATATATATATATATATATATATATATATATATAGATTGCGAGATTGTTCTAAGCAAACAAATCAGCTCATCTCATAGTCTCTGGTCCTTTCTCCGTAGGTTTAAAGAAGGAAATTATTCACATAAGAAAGGAAGAACCGAATCACATACGCATATAACATATAACGATTAAAATAGTGTGCTCTTGTCATAATGGCTAGGTAGCACCACCGGTACATTTATGGAAGAAAGCACTTGATGCACTTGATGTACTAACTCAAAGTTAACAATTTACATCAAAGTCAAATAGCTTTTTTTTCTCCTAATACTAACCTGATCTGTAATTGATAATTGTGGCTCATTAATATTTAAATTATTATTTACGTTTCCATTTTCAAGAGGACCATTGTAATCCTTTACGATACCACTAGGTCGATCTTTATGACGAAAACTGGATTTACCATATTTCCTGATCCCTATAGGAACTGGATCTCCACTGTAACTTTTAACGATTTCTGATTGTCCTTTGTCTTCAACTAGTCGCTGTCCGAAGTTAAGTTTAGAAATGTCATGATTCTTGTAGTACTCTTTAACCTTTGCAGTAACTGTTTTGATGTTGTATTCAAAGGCAGTTTTTGTTGCTGCAAAATTCTGTTAGATGTATGTCTGTTTAATGTGTTTATAGCAGAAACGTACCTGAATTGTAAATAGTTATTCCAGGTGGTTGATGATATTCGTTTAATGCATTCAGTTTCAATATGGTGGTTGAATTGAACTGCTTTTGACATTGATCAATTGCTTTATTGGGATAATCACTGACATTTGTATCAGTACTAGAACATTCACTGGTCCAAAATAGGAAAATATCATGTCCTTTACCTTCCATACTCAAGGTAATTCCACTGGTTTGAGTTATCAGTCCACCACTGAGTGGTTGATATACGGGCTGGCCAGTAAAACCATCAAATATTAAAGCCTAAAAAATATTTTATAATCAGTCAAATCTTAAAATTTGACTATTATCAATTGTTGGTGCAGGTTCGCTATTTTTCGCTCGTCTTTCCTCGGCCTATTCAACTCGACCATACTTGCTAAAAGTGGTTGGTACAAATTTATTTTGAATTTGTAGTGTGAGCTGAAATATTTTTAAGGATGGATTTTAAAGTATATATGATTAGTATATCTAGAAAACCATTAAAAACTGCATAAACTGATTAATACTAATTTAATTAGAACATACATATATCTACAATTTCTTGCGAAAATTCTAGAAAAATGACTCATATTTAAAGTGGATGGATAAAAAATTGCCGCTAAAAAATTATCCGCAGCAAACAATCTCGAGTGCGTGTCTGTCTTGGTGCGTGTCTGTCTTGGTGCGTGCACTACACGTCAACACCAGACCTATATGTCATTAATCACTTGATCACTTATTGTTAACTCTTGACTAACGTGTTTATGAAAATTCTATACAAATAGAGGATTTGTATAGAATTTTCATCCTCCGGTTTTCACTTATTCCGGTCATTGTAAAGTTCTCTGAACATAAAATAACATTAACAAACAGGAAGCTTCACTCGTTTCAATTTCAGTCAAATGCAGTATAAGAAATATTAATTATATTATTATATTTTTATTTGATATTATTTAATTTGGTGGGGTAAGACGTGGCCTTTAAAGTTTATTTGTTAGAAAAACGACATAATGTAATTCTAGAAATTATAAACTTTTATTTAAATAATCAACAGTATTTGCTATTTCATAATCTTATCGAACGAAACAAAAAAACAACTCTTGTTAGCAAAATAAATCAATAAAAAACATTCTGTTTGCCCCATCATGCCCCACCCTAAGAGCAAGATGGGCATTCCCCTATCGAAATATTTGAATTTTTAATTTTTTTGAGGTTATAAAACGACCGCGACCGACACAACACTACGTTTATATTTTAGTAAATAGAACATAGTTTGCGATAAATTTATGACAGACTAGTAGTAAAATATATTTTACGAACAGATCCTTGAACTTTATTTGTTTGGTGATTCTCGACATTTTTCAATCTACCCTCGTATTTTTAATATCAAATGTAATTTGTTAAGCCACAACATGGTAAGGATCACTTGGCCAATGTGTAGATAGTAAAGTTTGCGCTTGTGAAGGCGGTGAAGGAGGTTGGCGTTTGCATTGGCGACTTGCCGATGGATTGTCGGTTTTGTATCCGACATAAAGGAACTGATACACGCTGGTACATATACCAAGTCCCCATCCACACATTTGCCAGATAGTGTGCTATACTTTTAATGCGTCGATTTGGTTTTTATTTTGTTTTATCAAGTGTGCCAGTGTGTGGATGCCCACTTGCTATGTGTAAAAGAACAGCCAACGTTGGATCAAACATTGACCATGACCATATAGTCCAATGTGTGGTGCCCGCTTTAACATTTGTCAACTGTGTGAAAAAATAATTATTTGTAAATAACTCATAGATGCGTTACGTTAACAATAAGAAAATTTTACTATGTGAAATAAGTCCTTTATCCAAGTTTATGGTTTTCTTACATTTTTCTATTATTAGAAGTGTACTTTCATATGCATCTATAACACTATTATTTTTGACTTTCCTATTTAACCGTATTTTCCTATTTTCTATCATCATGTGCCGAATACATGTTGGGCAGTTCAAGGTTTTATATTCCTATTATATCTGATATGTTCTTTAAATACAATTAGTATGGATTTCCTACCTGTATGGATATTTTACAATTAGTATGGATATTTTACCTCCCATACTTTAGATCGCAATATTAGCAATTGATTTCATAAAGTAACAATATTGCAAAATTTAAATACAGCAATATCATTGCTAGATATTAAATGATCTTTGTGGTCCGAAAATTTTGTATAATTCCTGCATTAATTAAAACTCTTGCTTCTTTCCCTTCATTTCACGAATTAGTGCTATTAGTAATATATCAAACCTTTATTTTTTAACCAAATTATCTACTATATTTCTCTTGTAACCATTTAATATGAACCAAGTTTTATTTCTCGATTATGTCTATTAAGAGAAAAACGAATTGCTCTTCTACCATTAAATTTAGACAAAAATATAATTAAAATTATTAAGAATTGTATACTTCGAAGTTTTTTTCTAAAAATATCAAATTGGAATATACTTTTATTATTTTTACTTATCAAAGTATCCAAAAGACGATAATGTGTTATTGTTTTCAACTTTATAAATAATTGTTATATTTAGTATTTACTATTCAGTATGTAAGGATTCATTCCACAAATCATTTTTTATCTATTCTAATATATATCTGACTGTATAATTTTTAGTCTTGCGAAATTTAGTAATTACAATTCGTAAAAATGTCACACAGTAAGGGACATTTACAATTTGTTTAACTTTGTTATGAAAATGGTCCTTCTGTGAAAAATATTATTTATTAGTTATGGATACGTATAGTTGTTATAATCAACAAAGTGTAGCAGAAGTAAAAAGATAAATAAAAAATGTAAAGCCAGCAAAGCTAAACTAGAAGTATTTCAGACCTATAAACATTGAAACTTAAATAAATTCTTCTATTGGAATCTTCGGAGCGAAACACTAAACTCGAAAAGATTTATCACTAAACACCAAATTACTTTATTTATGTTCTCGACGCGCGTTTCGCTAACCATGTTTGCATCATCAAGATTCAATCATCTCTGAATCATGTTAACATGGTCAGCGCAACCCGCGATGGAATGTTAAATACAGTGATGGTGATAGTGGTAAATCCCTTCGAGTTCATTGAAGTTTGCCCTGGTAGTTTACAAGGAAATAATGATACTTCTCACGAACGTGTTTGTGGCCAGAATTGGGGCTTATGAACTTGAACGGTATATGGTTTCAAAAGGTTTTATATATGCTGATGAATTTTTTCCAGGTATACATCCGATAATATGTGCGTTTGTTTTTGTGAACAGTTTCTTTTAAGTACTGAGAAATACTTAGGTTTTCACATTTCGGTTGAAGTGTTAAAGTTGCAGGCTCAAGAGAGACTGGTGTCAAGTACTACTATTACTTGTTTTTGGTTTGTTGGCCCGAAGGCCATTACTGTTGTCCTGTGTATTTTTACCAACTTCGAGTTTTGCGTCGCTGTGTTGGAGGACTTTTATGTATCGTTCTTTGCCGTCGTTCTTTGCCGACCTTTTCGGAACTCAAACTGTTCGTTCAAAAGAATGTTTTTCTTGGTGAGAAAGTTGTGCAATGTGGGAAACGATCACCCTTTCCATAGCTGTTAGGACTTTATTTATAGTTTACAGTGATTTGGGTGTACTTCCAAGAGGTAGAGAAGTGAGTTTGAGTTAGCGTTGAAGATTTTCAATCAGTTGCACGATTTAGGGCCGGTTCTACAATGCAAGTATAAACGGCGAACAGTTATACTCGGAATAAGTTATACCAGGTATTACTCTCAGTATATCTGGTGTTGGCCTGTTGCCTACAACGCCTTTAGTTATACCTAAAATAAGGCTGTTCTAGTCCTAATACGTCAAAATAGTAGGTGGGATTGGGCCATCGTTGACAGTTGAAGGTGTGGGAAATTATCATATATATAATACTACTATATTACTAATATCTGTAAGTGGAGGTGTAAAGGACTAAGTGAGACAGTAAACGTCTGCTTCAATGTTTTTTTTTCTACTACTCGGTCCGTTGTGCGCAAATATCGCGATAGATAAACGTGACACAAAATCATAAAAATTATGCAAACTGACGCACCTCTATAAGCATATTCAATTCTCCGACATGCGCATAAGACTCAAAGTAGTAGTGAGAGAAACAGACACATATATGCCTTCACCGTAATGATTTCGCCGATATCAAGACCTTGCTAGCAATATAGTAGTATTATATATATGGAAATTATAGCATTTATAAGCTTAACCTAATGTGAACGGTTTGGAAATTATAAAAATATTATTGATTGATTTGTTCGTTACTTTGTGATAGTTCATTTTTCAAATCGAATAAAACAGTTCCAGTATACCTCGCCTAAGGTACTGGACGGGTCACGGGTGGTGGATAGTGAAAGTTCCATTGGATATTAATGGACAGCTGCGAATATCTCAAAATAAGCAGCCCCGAACCAAGGCAAAAAAAAATTAATCCACTTAGCGTCTGACTTGTATCAAGCGGTTGAGTGGTCAGCGTCTGTTCACCAGTGGTGCGGCTGATATTTAAATTCTGGAACTAACCTCTCCAGTCTTAACCTCTGAACCGTCATGGTTCAAACCTTTAATTCAAAGTACAAGATGAAGCGTTCTAGTAATTACAAAATTAGCCCAGGAGGTAGACAATCCTTTGCCAGCTTTGCTGGTACAACCGGACTTTCGGATTCTGGGGCGTCCGGGCTTAAACGCAAAATCTTCCAGAGGGAGTCGGAGACCTCTGGCCAACGTCTGAAACCGAAAACAAAAACTTTCTTTGGAACGGTAAATATCAATTATCTCCTGCGTCCAGGAAAACTATACGAATTGGGGCGAACATTAAATCAGCAAAAAAATCCAAATTTTAGCTTTGTAAGAAACCAGATTGACAGATGATAACACCTTGAAATTCGGCAACTACAGACTTTTTAAAAGTAAAACGGATAAAAGAATACTCAAAAATACACCACATCTCGGTGTTGCTTTCGCTGTCTCAAGAAACATTCTTGGTTCCATAACAAATGTCCAGCCAGTAAACAATCGACTTATGACACTATCCCTCAAGTGTGCTAACAAAAACTATACATTAACCAATGCACACCTCCCAGTTAACGAAGAAAATAAATCTAATCCTGAAAAAGTAAATAAGTCCTGGGAAATTCTGGAAAAGAATATCTCTAAAATTCCCTCTAACCATATAAAAATCCTATTGGGTGCTTTCAACGCCCAACTAGGGAAAGAAAAAAAGTACAGGAAAACAGTCGGCAGTTTTCCCGCTCATAAATGGACTAACCATGATGGTAGAAGATTTGTTGAACTATGTTCGCAGTTTAATCTAAAAATAATGTCAACTCATTTTAAGAAGAAAATAACAAAACAAAAGACCTGGAGGTGCCCAAACACGTACATGGGTGAATTTCAAATTGACCATGTTGCCATTTCGTACCCCAATTATAAAGAGATTTTGAATGTTCAAGTCAGGAAAGGAGCTAACATAGACACGGATCACTACTTGACTAGAATCAAACTTAGCTTAAAACCTCGAAAACTTAATCAAAAGAAACTGCTAATACCAAAGTTTGACCCAACGAAAATAAAACCAGCCCTAACAGAAGAGCTTGATAAACAACCAGCACAGAACTAGCAAGAATTGAAACAAAAAATTATTAAAACAGCCTTAAAGTTGGTCCCTTTACAAAAACGTAGAAAACATCCGTGGTGGGATGAAGTTTGCGAGGAAGCAGTATTAAGCCGAAGTAAAGCATTCAAAGATTGGAACAGTCAAAAAACAGCAATAAACTATAACATCTTTTTGGAAGTAAGAAAAGAAACATCGAAGCTAATTAGACAAACTAAAAGAAAATATGAAAACAATCAACTTAATGAAATAGAAAAAGATTTCCAAAAAAATAACACCCGAAACTTTTACAAAACATTTAAAACTAAATTAACAGGCTATCAACCGCAAAGTATTTGCTTCCAAAAGGAAAACGGACAATTAGCTCTAAATAACCAAGACAATTGCAAAGAACTTGCGAAATATTTTGAACAAATACTAAACTGTCCTGAGCCCTTAAACAAATTAGCAACACTAAACCCTAAACAAACAAACCCAGATTCATTACCACCGAATGAAGATGAAATAATTAGGCAAATCAAGCGGCTTAAAAATGACAAAGCTTCTGGTGAAGACGGAATCACTGGTGAACTTTTGAAATCCGCTGGTCCAGGTACAATCAAGGAAATAATCAAAATTCTACAAGAAGTTTGGCGAACCGAACGGATTCCGAAAGATTGGAAATATGCTCTAATCCATCCACTACATAAGAAAGGAGATAGAACGGATGTAAACAACTATAGAGGGATATCTCTTCTCCCAGTTTGTTACAAGATTCTATCTCAATGTCTACTAGACAGAGCACAGGGACAGTTAGAACCTAACTTTGGTGAATATGAAGCAGGTTTTCGACCGGGCAGATCCTGCCCTGAACAGATCCTGAATCTGAAGTTGATTCTAAGACATCAAAAACTGTACAATAAAAATCTCGTCTGTACATTTGTGGATTTTAAAAAAGCATATGATTCTATTGACCGCGAATCTTTATTCCGAATCTTGAAAGAACAAGGAGTAGATCTGAAAACGCTGGCAATTATTAAAGCAACGTTAACTAACACAAGGTCAAAAGTTAAATTCATGGGTGACATCTCAGAGCCCTTCGAAATTAAAACTGAAGTGAGACAAGGGGATGGACTCTCGCCACTCTTATTTAACTGTGTTCTAGAAAAAGTAATACAGGAGTGGCGTGAAAAAAAGTCGGTCCTGAATATTGACCAGCCCATTAAACTGGGGAGAACCAACATCAAAATTGATTGTCTGGCGTTTGCTGATGATCTAGCAATTTTAGCTCAAGATGTATTAACGGCACAGAAACAGATTGAAATCCTAAAAGAAACAGCAGAAAATGTAGGACTCCAAATTTCCTTTGAAAAGACACAATACATGACCTGCAACAGACTAAAAACGCCATTTCTAAAAACAAAATATGGTAACATCAGACGAGTCTCTCAATTCAAATATTTGGGTGAAATAATCATGGAAAATGGGTTGGAAAAAGCGGCCAATAAGGGTAGATGTCAAAAAATGGAAACAGCATTGAAACTTACACAAAATATTTACAACAAAAAATGCCTACCTAAAAACACAAAACTGAGACATTACAACACAGTTATTAAGCCAGAATGTCTATATGCTGCAGAAACGCTCATTTTGAATAGAAAGAGGTACATCGAGGACATTGAAGAGAAGGAAAGAAAAATCATAAGAAAAATCCTAGGCCCCAAACAAATAAATAGCACAACATACCGACTTCGAGAAAACCAAGAAATCAAACAATACACAGATATACATAGCGATATGAGAAAAAGAAGACTTAAGTGTTACGGACACATAAAACGGATGAATCCGAGTAGGTTAACTAGACAAATAGTCGATTTTATGAAAACAGGAGTAGAGCTGAAGTAGAAATAATTAAATGGATTGCTGCAATTAAAGAGGACCTAAGATCAGCAAATATTACACAAAGTGAAATTCAGGATAGAGGCTGTTTCAGGCACAAGGTTAACGTTTGGAAGGTTGGCCAGAGAGAAAAATGTAGAAAGACTGGAACAACTTGGTCTGACGAAAGGAAAAAAGCTCATAGCGAATGAATGAAATTAGTATGGGCGCAAAGGAAGGCTAACAACAACAAACGCCTCTAATTGTACTTCGCGTGGTCCACCAGGGCCCATACGTGAATAATAATAATAAAACAGTTTTATATTTTGTTATATATCGCTTTTATTTTTCAATTTGCGTGACTATAGTTTCATAAAACGATTTACAGTACAGCGCCAAAAAGCAAAAAATTAAACAATTTAGAAGCAATTGAAATTTGTAAATATAATAAAGACCCGCCTAGACAGCTATTGAATCATCAGACAGATCTCTGGAATTCCCTACTATTTAAAATATTGTAAAGAAATTAACCCCAATAAAAGTGTAAAATTAGGTACATAGGATAAACAGTTGTAATACCTTAGTTTTAGAGCAGTGCTGGAGAATGTAACATCGTTTAGGAAACTATACTCACACAATTTAAAAATAAAAGTGATAGATAACAAAGAATAAAATTGTTTTATTCGATTTATAAAAATATTGTTTCATCTTATTAAAATGGAGAAAAAGCGGTGCAGTAATTTCATGATTGACGAAATTGTTCTGTTAGTGGATTTGGTTGAAACAAGTAAAGAAATTGTCAGTACGTATAAAGTTGTCTTACATAGTAACAGTGCCGGTGATCCTCGCATTATTCTTCCAGAGTGCAAGAAATCAGACACCCTTTCCAATAATACCAAAAATATAAAATGGAGACTGATTGAAAGAAGGTTCAATGCAGTTTGTGGTACAGAAAGAACTGCCAAAATGTTGTGTAGCAAATGGGATTCGTTAAAAACATCAATAAAGAAGGAATATGTGGAACAGAAACAATATATGTATAAAACAGGTGGGGGCCCAACGACAGAAATAAAGTTAGATGATGTTGGAAATAGGGTGCTGGCTTTAATTGGTGTTGGGGCAACGGCATTGTAATATTCTGATGTTGGTATGGTTTATTTTATGTTTTTATTAATTCAATTATTTTGTCTTGTGCATATATTTTATAGTAAATATAGATTTGCCAGTTGCAAACATGCCTCATCACTGAAAATTTTTTAGGAGTAAATATAAGGCAGTTGGAGGTACTACAGATGAATCTTTTAGTACCAATATAGAATTTGTATGTATACTCAAATGAAAGAGATTTGTAATAAAATAAAAGTAATTAATAATTATAGACAAATTGTAACTGGAGTTTATCGAATCCACACCAGTTAAGTCAAATTATTTAGGTAAACATTATTCAAGAAATGCAGTACTGCAGCACCTACATTGGATACGTGCAACACCTATATAGATCAAAGCAAATTAGTTTCTTCCAAGTTGCAGCAAGGACGCAGTGGGAAAGTGTATGAAGAGTTGGGCAGAAAAAAGATTGGAGTTCATTGATTTTCAAATGGCACTCCTGGAGGAATTAGAAAGGAAAGAAAAATGCTTGGAAGAAAAACAATCAGTTGGAAATGAAAATATTGAATACTCAACTTAAAAGAGAAGAAAGTAACAGCCATCTTAATTAGTTTTATTTGCCAACCACACAGGCATTCTATGTTTATAATTATGATTTATTAATAGATGTGAATATTACATAATTAGCTAGCATCATAGATAGCAACTAAATAGTTAGCATTAAGGGGTTTTATTTATTTCAGAAATTGATGTATTATCATGAGGCTTGAAATAAAACGTTAAAAAAATGTACTTCCGTTTTTCTTCTATTTTGACGTTTATCAACAAAATAATTAGGTAAATAAATTTATTTAATTTTCCAAATTACCGTTTTTATAGATACCACATATGTAAACCGTATTAAATTATATCAGATTTGAAAAATGGTTTTGAAGTGATGTTCGTATTCCGTAGTTTTCACGGACATCATGATTTTGAACAATAGGAGGCTCAATTTGCAGCTCATGTCGTGTTCGACTGGTGGCTCTTCTCCATGTTCATCTATTACAAGATTGTGCAGAATAGCAGTTGCAACTATTATTGCCTTGGAATGTTCCATTAGACAGAATAGGAAATCTGCATTTCCAAACTCCATAACATCTTTCTACACAGTTTCTTGTTCAGATATGGTATTCATTAAAAAGGATTTCCGCTGGAGTATTTGGGTGTTGTAAAGGTAATATTAGGACGTTGGTATTGCTGTACCCATTATCACCTAAGATTATTGATGTGTGGAATTCATTGTTCTCCAGCCTCCCTTTAATTCTGCTGTTGCTGTAGATGGCTTGATCATGAGTTAATCCAGGCCATCGTGCAACAATATCCATTATTTGGCAATACTTGAAACTTTTTTTAATATGTGTAAAGTATTTTCAAGGCAAGATGCAGTATGATTTTAGTGTAACTAAATTCCAACAATAGATTTCTATATAATGAGTTTGAGTACACCATTTCGAATTAATTTATTACCACGTTCAGCATAATCAGTAATTTTTTATTTATTTCAATGTCTGCAATGCTTATCTTACATAATTAAATTCAAATAAACAAACTAATATTTATATCTAAATTTCCACTATATTTAAAATTTTATGTATTACAATTGTTTCGCACACAGTGCCTGTTTCAAATAGGAACTATATTAAACTAGCAGTAAGACAAGTAAACAGTAAGAAGACTAAACTGTCCATAGACGTATCAAGTATCGACTACCTCAGTTAAATATATAATTAAATTCTTTTATAATCTATTAGAGTTTACAAATAAACTGTAGTTTAAGTGTTAGACGATTTCTTGATGACCGGTAGTTACCGGAACGCGCATTGGGAGACCATACATTTGAAAAGTGATTTTTGCTTTTGTAGATAATTTTCTTGAATAAGAATATCGATTCAAAGTATTAATATAGGATCTGATTAAATGTATTGTATGGAAACTGACAAAATTATTTTTTACGATATATCTGTTTACAGATTCTGAACGAGCGTTTTCTAAATACATCCAAATTCATATCATCAAAAATTACTAATTAGTTATATATTTTTGGATTTTATGATTATTTTATTGTTATATTATATATCAAATGATTAAAGGAATACGCCCAAAAAACGTTAATCTTGTTTATTAAGTTTTTTATGTGTTATCCTAACTACTTTTTCCTCGATATTTCATGTGCCAAACTAACAATAAATAATACTGACATACTTTTAAATATATAGTATAAATATTCTTACCTGTGTATAATTATAATTAAGGATATTGTCATATTTCTGATAGACGACTAAGAAATCGGTAATATTGTCACAATTAAAATAAGCCGGTGTAGGACTCATTGTCGTCATAGCATTAGGAATAGTGTAATTCCAAATTTGATCCAATGTTTTCCCATTAATGGCAATGAAAGTTGAATTGTACATTGACGAAATGATATCTGGAACTCCATCTCCAGTGATATCCACCAACACCGGTTGCGTCAACATTCCTTTAAATTTATCCTCATATAAAGTCTTTGATTTGTTTGCCTAAAATTAATTATAAACTTATACATTTCTACATAAATTATTATTTATTAAATAAATATATCGATACAAGTTATTAAATTGATTGATTATCATGTAAACTTGAGTGTTCGAAAAATTGGCTCAATGGTCTGATATGTTAGTTGTCAGCATTTTGATTCGATAATAAATTTGATATGATAAAAATCGATGATGAAATTTTTGTTGAAGTGTTGAAGTGTGGTTTAACTTGTCAATAATCATGGACATTTAAAAAGAAATAACGTTTAAGTTACACCATTAACTATGCCAGATGAATTTTAACAGATCACTAAGTTGCCAGCTCCGAAGATTATATTACAAAGTTAATTTTTAGTTAATGATATTACAAATTTTATTATTTTTTAATGATTTTAGATCCTTTGGCATTAAATTAAAATGTATAATGAGTTTTTCACTCACATCACTTTGAGATGATTAAAACTCAATTGATGCTAATACCAAGTTTTTATTCTGATCATCTCGTGATTATATTGCAATTTGGTATAAGTGGACAACTTTTCAAACTTTCAATACATTTTGTAAGCTAAAACACATTGTAATGAACCGAAACATCAAGGGCTATCGTACGAGAAAATCCTGGAAATGTCAATATAGATTATATAGGCGATTTGGCTAGAGTATTAGAATTGAAAAACTGTTCTAGTAACAGTCGAATAAATAGCAATTCACACAAGACGTTTCGATACCCCAACGGATTGGGGTTACATATTGGTCTCGTTAGGAAATCCTCAATGGTGATTGTAAGCTTGATTGTGTATTAGCAATGGGAAAGACGGTACTTAATATTAGAGAGAGGACCTTAAGTAGACTTAAAAAGAAAGATTGTTCAACATGTTTTGTGTAGATAGTCGATATTTTAATAATGTGATGAAAAAAGATGATTACCCGCTGTACATCAGATAAAAGGTACATCAGTAAAAGGTAAAGGTCCCAATACTGGACATATTATTAAATGGATACTGGCATGTAGAAGTCGAGATGGAATTCAATCTTTCAGAGAAAGAAGACTGTACAGATAGTTCCGATTAAGGAATAGTTTGGTAAATGTGCAAAGTGTACCACCAGTAATGAGTCACTAAAGCGACTAAATGCCCCGATGCGACAGTATGATGTAAGGAATCCGTTTGAGAGTCTTGTTATCATTATAGCCAAACTTTATTCAGAGATCAACCAAGGGAATAAATGCATTGTAGTCATGACTACTTCAGTAAATGAGTCGAGGTCTATGCGTCACCATACCAAGATGCCATTACAGAAGCTGATACATTCGTCAAAAACAGGGTTGATTTGGCGTGCTCGTGGAGCTACATTTAGATTAAGATAGACGTTTCCTTCATCTGTCTTGCTATCATATCATATACCATCGGTATGTGAAATAATTGTGCTACATTGCATTAATTAATAATTGTGCTTACATTACAACTCGGCAGTTGCGAACTTTGATACCCGTGGAGATAATTACGTTGGTAATCTTGAATGAAAAATAAACACCATTCATCACTAAGTACGATGAAACATTAGATATGCCAGTGATAGAATAAAGGGCAACTATGATGATAAAGCTGAAACCGGTAGATATAATAGTGGAGATTTTATCTGGTTATAAAATTTCGAACGTTGTCGTGTCTTTCCCAGCCGAAGAACCATTAAATAACGTTGTCATCATATGAAGAAAAGTATTGAAGGAAGACCCAAAGCACTGCACAAAAACCGTTTGCCACCATTTCAAGAACGCCTCGAAAACGAAACCAAAGACACAGAACTCGACGAATTAGTTTCACCGGATCTAAAAGCCTTTTCAAAGTATTTGTAAAACCGGGAATTTACGAATGGACGAAAAAGTAAGTTCAGTTACGGAGTAAAAGCAAAAACGTACTAAGACCTTGAATTACCCTTTGAATATCATCCAGCTGACCATGTGGCGCAGGGTTTGAGAATATAGACGAATTGTATAGTAGGAATTGTAGAAGAAGTTTAGCCAAATCATTCATTTTAAGAGGACAAAATGCACAAGTTGGAAATATGTTTCATATCATTTCGCACTAGGGAGATGTTTGTTATATAGTAACCAAACATCGGTCACCAACAAACCAATTTAAAAAATTTGGCAAATATTAACTTAGTTTCGCGACACTCTTATGCCAGAATATCTGAAGTGTTGTTATGCCAAATAACCGGTGGACGTTATGGATTAAACTAGAGGATTATCAAAAGAATGCTTTAACTTTTTTTTCCACTTTTCATATGTTAAAAGTCTCTCCTCGGTCGAGCAATGTCTGCCGAGAAAAGTATTAATTCATACTTCCACCGCACTACCTGTAAACTATCTGCAAATTTGAACTACTGTGTAGATATAGTAATAGCCTAATAAAATTTCGGCACAAAATGTTAAGTGGCATTAAACGGATCGGTCGGCTTTGAGAAAATGATAAACCGCACGGGCGAAACATAAAACATATTCCAGGAAGATTCTGAAATTGTCGACACAGCATGGTGATTCCACTAGAGCTATTGGCGGCGGCGGTCATTTTCCAGACCTCTCAGGGAATGAAACAAATATCATAGACGCGATATGGGAAACAGATAATTCTTAATCAGCATTGACCGAAAAAATAAATTACGGTAATGCCGCCGTTCACTAAATAATAAATATAAATTGTTGCAATTAAATGTAGGATAATTTAATTGTGAAATAAAATCGTTTATTTAGAGATCCAGATCCATTAAAGACTAATGATACTATAATATATGAATAGATAATCCTATAACTTGGGCATTTAAGAAAATAATATTTTTTGACTTAGATCATTTTCATAGACTGAGGGAATAGTTTTCAAAAAACTAACGCCATGCCACCCATATACAGCAAGAACCCGCTTAACGCTGCTCCGCTTAACAGTATTTCAATAGTGCGCAGTAGTATTGGGATTCCCCGAAATCTAACGCGGTATTGGGATTCCCAGAAATTATGTACGATTTTGTTGTTTTGATACTCGTATGCAGTATCGCGGCGCGTATCACATCAATAGGAATGCATGTTTGCTGCATTACAGTTGATTTATTATCGGTCATATCGGTCAATATAGAGATGTAAACATAATATTTCATATTATTGTGATAAATACGGCAATTTTTAGTTTCTACAGTGGATGATTGCAAAGAAAAAGAAAATAAACCGACAAGAAAAAGCATTTCGCTAGAAACTAAAATGCATGTGCTCAGATGATTAGATGTAGGGGAACGGCAATCTAATATCGGCACTATATTAAATTTGTGAAATTCAACAATACGGACAATTTCAAAAAATAAAGAAAAGATAGTATCAGCAACTACAACGACTTCTGCAACAAGAATTACCCGTTCCAGAAGCAATCGGTTTGAAGCAATGGAAAAACGATTTTACATCTGGATTGACGATGAAGTTGAAGGAAATAATTGAACGATGAAGTTTAAGTCAAGAAATTCTAATGGAAAAAGCGAGAACAATTTTTAACCATATTCAGATTGAAAAAGATGACACGAGTGAAAATTTCAAAGCTAGTCAAGGATGGTTCCATCGATTTAAAAATCGAAACAGTTTTCATAACAAAGATTACTGGACAAGTGGCAACTAGAGATAAAAAACAGATGCTAAATTTCCAGCAAAATCCAGCAGATTCCAGAAGCAATCTGTTTGAGGCAATGGAAAAATGATTTTACATCTGGATTGATGATGAAGTTGGACAATAGTTGTACGATGAAGTTTAAGTCAAGAAATTCTAATGGAAAAAGCGAGAACAATTTTTAACCATATTCAGATTGAAAAAGATGACACGAGTGAAAATTTCAAAGCTAGTCAAGGATCGTTCCATCGATTTAAAAATCGAAACAGTTTTCATAACAAAGATTACTGGACAAGCGGCAACTAGAGATAAAAAACAGATGCTAAATTTCCAGCAAAATCCAGCAGATTCCAGAAACAATCTGTTTGAGGCAATGGAAAAATGATTTTACATCTGGATTGACGATGAAGTTGGACAATAGTTGTACGATGAAGTTTAAGTCAAGAAATTCTAATGGAAAAAGCGAGAACAATTTTTAACCATATTCAGATTGAAAAAGATGACACAAGTGAACATTTCAAAGTTAGTCAAAGGTGGTTCCATCAATTTAAAAATCGAAACAGTTTTTATAACAAAGATTATTGGAGAAGCGGCAAGTGGAGATAAAAAAGCAGATGCTAAATTTCCAGCAAAATCAAAAGGAACGAGGGAATTACCATATCTTCCTGAATTAATTTTCAATGTTGATGAAACGGGACTTTTCTGGAAGACATTGCCAAAACGTACATTTTATCCCGCGGTTGAAAGCGAGCATAAGGATTTAAAGCTTCGAAAAATTTCTGTTAACTGTTCAACTCTGCTACTGGGTGGTACCGGTAATGGAGACTTTAAATTAAAACGACTGCTGGTTTATCATTCCAAGACCCCCAAGGACATTGAAAAGAATTTCAAAATCATCTTTACCACTAAAAGTCCAAATAAGAGTCCAATAAAAAATCTTGGAACATTTTTGCTGGTTTGTTAAACGCTACTGCGAATTAAAAAAAATAGAACCGAAAACTTTACTTTTGATTAACAATGCTTCAAGCCATCCAAAGCATTTTTCCGGCTTAACATGCCTTTCAGTAGAAATGATTTTCCTGTTGCCGTTAAGTTCCAATCTAACCAATGGATCAAGGCGTAATCTTAGATTTTAAAGCTTATTATCTACGGTGGACATTCTGACAACTGATAAAACCGATGGAGATGACCCATTAAAGATTTTTGAAAAAACTACAATGTCATGGATTCTGTAAACATCAATCTTTCCTGGAATGGGGTGACCATTGTTGATGTCAATGAAATTGTCAAGCTAGCTAATGAAACAGGGTTGGATAATATAAATGCGCATGATATTGAAGAATTATGGCAAGTTAAAACTGGTGAAAGTCTTTCTAATAACTATCTTAAAAAATTAGTAGAACAAGTGCACGAAGATAATGAAATTAGCATTTTTGAAGATAAAGATCAAAAGGAACTTTCAACGGATTTTCTAAAAAAAGTTTAGCTACTATAACGGAAATTGTGGATTCCTTTATACAAAATGATTTAAATTTTGATAGAAATTCAGAGGCAAGTGTCATTGATGCGATGTCTTGTTATCAACCACTGGTTTACTGAACGAAACAGGAAAACGCAAACGACATTAGATGACTTCACTAAAAAACAAAAGATGTTAAATGAGGAAGAACCTTCCTCATCACAAACTTAACTTCTTTACTCAAACTTTTTTGATTTTCATAAATCTTTTATGAATCAAAATCGATATTAGCAATAAATAAGTTTATAATTAGGATAATCAAAAAAAATTTAACAATAAATGTTACAAAATAAAACGAAAAAGCTGATAAATTATCTGTTCTGTTTCTTATTCTCTGTCCCCGTTACATACGTGTTAAGATACCTCGTTTAACGCGGTTTCGTTTAGCGCTGGTTTTTCAAATTGAGTAGTTTTTTTTATTCTGGAATAAAACACAGAATTTGCATTTATTTTAAAAAACTTTTTATTGATAATTGAAGCATAGTGTATGACATTTAAACACGAAAGAGAATATCTGCCAAATGACCACCTCTTGCAGCTCCACAGACCTTCACTCTTTTGTCAAGATTTTGGATGACATCTTAGCATAACCGTCTTTATCGCATCAATGATTCGAATAATTTCATCCTTTAGTTTAGGAATCGATTGTGGATTGTTGTTATAGACCTAGCTTTTCATGTAAGCCCAAAGAAAATAGTCCAACGGTATCAAATCACATGACCTTGGTGGCCATTTAACATCCTCGTTTCTTGAAATAACTCGTCCAGGAAATCTTTTTCGCAATAAATCAATTATTTAATTAGCAGAATGAGGTGTAGCGCCGCCTGTTGGAACCACACATCCTCCATATCAATATTATTCAATTCAGCCAGCGATATCGATATCGAACACTAGCATTCTGAAATAAATACGGTCCCATTACACCTTCTGACCATAATGCACGTCAAACAGTGACTCGTTTAGGATGTAATGGTTTTATATAAATCAATCGTTAATTTTTCTCACCCCAAATGCGGCAATTTTGTTTATAATCGTAGCTACCAATCTGAAAATGTATTTCATCTGAAAAGATGATTTAACGAGAAAAAGCATATGTTTGTTCTTTGAACCAATTGATAAATGCAAGACATTTTGAATCATCCAGTGTCTTTAGTTCCTTCAGAGCTGAATCCTTTCGTAAAATACGCCATGTTGTGGATTCACTGAGTCCAAATTGTTGAGAACGTAGACTAATGGAAATTTCTGGGTCATCAGCAACATTTTCACGTATCAAATCAATATGCTCTTATCTCTCTTATGACTATATTTTGCTCGTGTTTTATCTTCCACCGAACCAGTTTTTGAATTTTTTGAATAATTCGATTGAAAGTGCATTTAGATGGACGATTGTGTAAACCGTAAATATCACGTAATTTTCTAAAAACATTTTTCACTGAACGCCCACTGAACGCCAAAATTCCTTTATAATGTAAGTAACTACTAAGAAAGCATTCCAGAAGTCACCCCTGAAAAGTAAGGAATAAAGTAGTAAAATATTATAGGACAAACATGAAATGCATTAAATTTGGAAGAGATATTCCATCTATGGTTTAGATAACCACTAAAAAAGGATTTTCTTTTCGAAAATAAAATATTATATTCTCTGACAGGCATTACAGTTGAAAAATGTGCCGAATTAGTTTACATGAAAGGCCAATAAACGTCAAGGTAATTTAGGAATATTTTATACTCTACTTGCAATTCGTATTACATACGATATTTGTATGGCATTTTATACCAAATATATAACAAATCGTACGGTGCTAAATAGTTATTGATATATGCCAATAAGAACCATTTCAAGTTCTTCGGTAATTAATGTTAGTAAATCATTTAGAAGGAATTGTCCTAAGTTGTCTTTGTTGTTTATACTGCGATGGATATGCCGTACAATATGTGCCGATTAATATATTTTTTACTGTTGCAAATGAAATTTAGATATTATGATGGAAAACCAAGTTGCTCGTGCAACTGAAAACGATAATATAAAAATAATGAATTAAATTATTAATATATGTCTTAATATGAGGATACTAAACCAATGAAAATATTTTGTTGGATATGAAAAAATATTTTACCGCAAGATTCTTTTACCTTTAAACAATTTAAAATTATGTTAAATCTGCAGATAAGATGAAAAACTTATTTAGCCCAAACAAAAGGAAATATAAAAAAAATAAGCCAATAATTTGAAATTACTCTATTCTAAAAACAAATAAAATAATAAAATAAAAAAATAAATATAATACTATTTAAGCAAATAATTTGAAACTATTTTTACCAAAAATTCCAGATTGTCTAAAGAAATGGCACTCAGGTTGCCAGGCATATTAGGACTTCCAGTTCCAAATAATACCAACGTGTTTGTATTATTTTGCTTCAAAAGGTGTGGCATAAAAAATGTCTTTGCTCTATTTGGTGTTTCTAATCGTTTCAGCTCCTCGCCGGTTTTTCCAGATAAAATAATTATATGTCCACTGTCTTGACCTAAAATATCTAATCACTTCAAAAATATTTATTTTATTAATGGCTATACTTACTTCCCACAGAAGAATGTGAACTTATTATATCTGATACATTGTCTCCGTTTTGGTCCGGAATGAAATTCATTAGAAATATGTTCATTCTTCCAGCGTTAATTTGCCAAATGCTCTGTCCTGTTCTCGAGTCAACAACAGTAATAGTCTAAAAATATAAATGGTCACTAAATGTATATAATATATAAGTAATATTTTAATACTAATTGATTATTATGCCAGTTCAATCCTTCTACTGGATTACTTTCTATTTTATTTTTGGTGTGGAACACTAAACTTGAAGAGATTTACCACTAAAAACCAAATCCCTTTTTGAAACTTCTCGTGATGAAACGTGTGTACGTTTCATTAACCATATTAGCATCAGGACCATCATCAATCTATTGAATTAAAGATTAAGATTGATTCATCCCCTGATGATGCTAACATGGTTAACGAAACGTGCGTTGAGAGATTTAAAAAATGTAATTTGTTGTTTAGTGATAAAAAGTTTATATTCGAGTTTGTATTATGCTATTATTATACAAATAATTATGACTATATTCCTATTTTACATGACAATTTGAAAAAATGTTGAATTTTTCTATTTCAATGAATTAAATTCAATCTCTACTTTTAAATGTGACCTTAAAGTTAACTTATGGGTAAAACATTAAAACCGATATCACAGATTATAAGTTGTGTTACATTTTAATTTTGCAATGAATATCTGAAAACCTAAATAAATGTTAAGAACGAATAGGTAACATAGGATTTTAAAAATCGATTAGGAATTGGAAAAATATTCATTCTCGGGCTAACGTTTATACATTTTGCTGAGTTTTATATGATATATAAAAATTATTATTTATGGTGATGTAATACGAGGTTCCTTTGGCTAGTAAAATTATCGGTACGTAACGCCTCCTTGTTTTAAGGCAGAAAAAGTGCGGAGGAATTTTTAGAGGTGGTCTTATTCTGGTTTTCTTGCTTTTCCTTTTCCTTTGGTCTTGAAGGTATGTTTTGCAATTTTGTGGTTTAGTGTAATGGGTTAGGAAATAGCATACCAAAAATTCACACCAGAACAATAAAGCTGAATATAATTGTTTCGTCGTTTTCTTAAATAACTTCTTTTACTGAGCCTAATACTGAACAGCGTGTATATCCATAGTACATCAGCTGCTTGATTAGATTTTCCTTTCTCGTGAAGAGAGAAAAATTTCTTCGGATAATGGCCAGTTATCATTTTTTCTTTCCTCCATTCTTCTTGGAATGACCCAGATTACCCTTTGTTTGGAAATATTAATAGAAAAAGTGAAGATAAAAGTGTAGTAAAAATATTAAGGGCGTAAAAAATATTAAGTTATTATCATAACTATGCTTTAGATAGCCGATGTACCTTATGTGTGATAGGCAAATGAGATATAATTGATATATTTAAGTCAAAATATTCGCCCTTCAAAGATCACGCCCTCATTGTTTTTCATGTCCTGCAAAAGGACAAATGATGCGAAGCAGCTTGACCCACTCGGTTGGTGGTTATGCAGAAAAACACCAAAGGGAGAAAGAAAAAGTTTTAAAAAAAGAAAAAAGTTTTAAAGTGACTCGAGTGATAGAAAGCTGCATCCACCTATAAGAATGCTGCGAGATTCTTGTAGTCAAGAATCCTGGGGGTGGTATGGAATCATACGGTCTATTAAGTTGTTTCAGTTTGAAGAATTATATTTTCAGATAAGCTACGATAAATGATGTGGTTGTAACGATTTCTTTACACATTTTTTTTTATTATCGAGGGATATTATTTTACATTTAATATGTGTTTCAATATTGGTTTTTTGTCTATATAATGCAAAATATTTGATTTACTGAATAAATTTAGGTTTAGTTTGTTAAGTTGCACGAGTACTAAAAGATTCCTTATTTTAGTATGGTCTATTTCTTTAAAGTTTTTATGTACGGGAAGAATAACGTGTTAGGTAGAGGGTTATTGCGCTTTAAATTTATATTTTGCTTAGCTAAACTATTATGATTGTATCAGGAAGGCCATTCACCGTCAGGAAACCCCGTCGCGAAAAACAACAGACTATCATGAGCCAAATGCACTAAAGATCCTGCTACCATACGTAAAAGGAATCACTGATACGATAGGCAGGCCGACTACTAAGGAAACATAAGATCAGAACAGCCTACAAGCCTCACAAAACTGTCGTATACATCCTAAAAAACCCCAAGGACAAAATTAGACTGGAAAATCATGGGGTATATAGCATATCTTATTCCGACTGCAACAGAACAAACAAACAGACAAATCTCGGCCAGAATACAAGAACATAAAAACAACGTAAAAACCAACAAACCACTTCCGCTCTGTTCCAGCACCATCTACAAACAGGACATAAAATCAATTTTGAAGGAGCCAAAGAAATAGCGAATATTGAAAACTACAAGGTCCGAACAATCAGAGAAGCCCTTGAAATAAAAGAAAGCTAAATACGCGAAACGACGCTCGCAACATTCCAAAAGTATGGAAATCCCTTCTGAAAAAAAGAAAAAACGCGGCAACGTGGTGGCAAGGATGAAAAATCAAGCTAAAAATCAAGCTGCTTGATTATATTTTCCTTTCTTGTATTGTATTTTTAAGTCAAACTCTTCCGGCTTTAATCGCCATTGCACTAGCTGGAATTTGGTTATTTTATTAATAAATGTGTTTCTTCAGATTAACGATATTGAAAAAATATTTCATTGAGTTTTGGTTGTTTAAATCAATGCTCATTAGGTCTGTTAATCTTAAAATCAAAATATTTATGGTACTCATGGAAAAAAGAAAATATTTTGTTTTTTAGTTGGTCGATATTTATCTGACGGACTTCCGACAGCGATTTTGATGGTATTGGTGGATTGATAAACATAATTTCAGAATTTTTTTCAAAACTGAGCAAATTCCACTATCAACAGGCAATTTTAATTGTGGCTTTTTTAATTCGTAAGGGAGAGTATCCGGGAAAAGATTTATTTCTGCTGTTTTATTTTCTGGGGGGTTGACTTTGATAAAATTTTCAGTGAACTGAAGATCGTCGGCGTAATTCTCGAGATCTTGGGTTTCAAAGCTTTCTTATAATAATATATATTACCCTTGAGTTTTTGTTATATAAATATAGTAAATAATTCTTAGAATAAAAAATTTGGTGAAGGCCTTTGTTATAAAATTGGCTCTTCAATATATTGATGTTGATAATTTTTTATCTCAAAATTGTGTGATATAGTTGAAGATTTTCTAGAAGTTTTTGATGGATATTCTGGTTTTGGTGATAATTTCTTCATGATTGGAATACGTTTCGTGATGGACTAAAAATGTCTCTATTAGTTGGGAACCTTTGTGGTAGAAGTGGGTTTGGGTTTATGTTACTTAGTTGGCAGGGTTGCTCAAATTAAAAAGACTTGTTATAGGTATTTTAATTTGCAGGAAATTATCTTATTATGAAAATTGTCGTTTTTGAAAATTTGGATAATAATTTAGGAAATTTGTCACATTTCTATAATTCGGAAAATTTGAATTGTGGAATGAAATTAAACTAAAATGCCTAGTAATGTATTATTTTTTGTCAAAATCGTTCTAATTTGCATAGAATTATCCGAAGTTTTCAAGTTCATCAACAAACGCCATTTCGTCTTCCAACGAATTGGGTTTCCTCAAATACACAATGTTTCTTAGCCGTGATACCCTGCTATAAAGGGGCTTCCAGAAATTTTGTCCGACTGATCTGTTCGTCTGAAAGCGGTATATCATTACTTATTCTGCGAATCGCATTACATTTAAGAAACTAGATTCGGGTACTAAAATTTAGCAGATACGGTCCTTTAAATGGTCTAGTTAGTTTTTGAATAAGATAATCTAAATTTCATCTATCCAAAAGGCTTTAGATGAGAGTTGCTTTAAATTTATCATCACATCACTAAATTGTGTCATTTAATTCTAGTCTACTGCCCACCATTAATGAATCCCATCCCATCTCTGGATCTCTGGATATATTTATTTAGTGTATTGCTGGCGACATCGTAACGCTTAAAATTAGATTTAAAATGTCCCAATTAATTTGTTATATAACTTTTTGAGAATTTTCGCTAACTGATAAATTATTTAGCTGATCAACAATGGAATCTTCTGTATTCATATATAATTTATTTCACTAGTATTTTTTTTTAATTTCCTACTATTCCTGTTTGATATATATATATATATATATATATATATATATATATATATATATATATATATATATATATATATATATTTATATATATTATATATTTCTATATAAGGATCTATAGATCGGGTTTTACAAAGGTCGAAAAAGAAAGGAATTTACTATTTTACCTTTTCCTCGCCTCTTCCTCTACGCCTATTGTAATAATATTGCTTGACCTGTCGAAGTTTTTACCTATACTGTGGGAGCGAGGACACGTGCAATGCATTTTCTAGATACATGTGCTCTAATTTCCCTTACAGAAGTTGGTTATGATTTTTTGGTTGGTTGGTTTATTTTTTCCCAATATTCTGGTCCTTGAATGGTTGTTGCATCTCATTGGTCATTGCTAATCGAATGACTCCTCCGAACAATAAATCACATACTTACGTAAAACGCTAAATACTTACGTAAAATATACCACAGAGTGGTTTCAATAATGCTGATTTGCTGTGTATATTCTGAAATTGACGTGCTTAGTGTTCAGTAAAACTCTTAAAAGTATCAATTCTTTCATGTAAACGACCAGGACGATCCCTCTTTTTCTTTTTCTTTACGTATAGTGCCTCCAACCGGATCGATCTTCAGCGGGCCCTTACAGTTTTGTGATAAGTAGCAGTTCTTCAGAACCTCTTCTTATATTGTCCTGCGACAGTGTCATTGATCTACCTCTCGTTCTCTTACCCCTATTCACCCCTCCATGATTCTCCTTGGTATTCGGCTTTCTGCCAATCTTACCACGTGTCCCACCTATATCGAGTCGCCGGTCCCTTACATAATCTACAAAATCCAGATCTTTGTATAACTGATTGAGGTCGAGGTTATACGTGATCCTCCAATTTTCATTATCATTCATTGCACCAAAAATTCTTTTGAGTACTATTCTTTCACGTACTCTTAGGTTTTCTTTGTGAGGATCCAGTCTCGCAATCATTACTGTTATAGTACTTAACTTTCGTTTACCTTTGTATAAGTTTAAATCTTAGGATAGACTGCAGTTAGTAATTAATGTTGTTACCATTCATAATACAATTTCTGATATATCTTGGATGTTGGTGGTTTCGTCTAGGGTGCTTCCCAGTTACATAAATTTCTTCACAGCTTCAATGTTGCCATCGTCGATTGTCTAGTTGTGTTATCTTCTTGGATGAATTCTTTTTTCCATAACCTTTGTTTTACTTGTATTTAGTTCTAGATCGGCTATTTTGGCTTTCTCCTTTATTTCATCATAGGTGCCTCTTAATAATATTTCAACGTGTTAATATGTTTAGGACATCTGCATATTCTACTCGGATAGTAGGAAAAAACGGATTTTTCTTTATTTATCACTTCTATTTCCAGGTCTGTTTGGTTGATGATTTTGTTCAATAATATTTTTAAACAGACAATCCAAGCCCTTGCCCCCAAGCCAATCCATCCCCTTGCTGCAAACCTTCTCTGATCAACTGTTACCGTAGTGTGTTGTTGGATTTTTACTGCTGCCTAGACTTAAACATCGTTATCCAGGGTAATCTATGGTACATATCCCCGTCTGCTGCCACTCTGCTGGCATCTGCTCATTATTCCAGATGTTGACTATTAATTCAAGTTTCAGCAGTTCTGAAAATATGTTTTCTATCCTGGTAGCTTCGTTCCCTTTCAGGGAATCTTGTTCCTTTTCAGTTTCATTAAACTTTTCTGCACCTCCTGCAACGATGGTACTTCAACCAGAAACTGGTAAATTCATAAACTGTAACTACCATTTTGATCTTCTCTAGTAGTTCCGTTTAACAGTGTTTCAAAATATTTTTTATGGTTCTAGTAGACGTCATCTGCATCCTTGATCAAAATCTCTTTAAAGTGAAAGCTTTTTACTGCCTTAATATTCTTGTAAAATTTTCTTGTATCCAGTTTGTCAAATGTCTATTGTATTTCCTTTATTTGCACCTTTAGAAGCTCTAGGTTTTTCGGTCATTACATGATCTATTTGGTGTACTGCCACCCTTATGGATATTTTTGCGTGGGAACTTTGTACTTATTGCCTTAATGTCCTTTCATACAGGAAATTTTATTGCATTTTCTCTATTGTCATTTATGTTATCATGTAAAATACATTTCTACTAGTATATTATCGGGGTATATTCCGATTATTGTGCATTATAGTTTCCAAAATCTCCTGCTTCTTGCAACGTATAAAATGTTTCCTTCTCTTCGTCTGTCTTGTTCTCTCTTTTCATTTTCATATCCACTGTAATGTGTTTGATACCTATTTTTGTGTTGCTTAGTTGTGGCGTTTCTTAATAAATTGTTTTTAAAAATTACTCTAGTAGTTCATTAGAATCGCATCATTTTCCATTGAGTTTTTCATTGTACGGAAACACGAAAACTGACGATTTTAACCCGTCAACGTGATATAAAAATATCGAGAAAAACTTTACTGTGTTGAATAGCTTTTTTCACTTTAAAGAGATTTTGATCAAGGATGCAGATGACGTCTACTAGAACCATAAAAAATATTTTGAAACACAAAAATATTTTTAAACGGAACTACTAGAGAAGATCAAAATGGTAGTTACAGTTTATGAATTTACCAGTTTCTGGTTGAAGTACCATCGTTGCAGGAGGTGCAGAAAAGTTTAATGAAACTGAAAAGGAACAAAGCTCCCAGGATAGAAAACATATTTTCAGAACTGCTGAAACTTGAATTAATAGTCAACATCTGGAATAATGAGCAGATGCCTGCAGAGTGGCAGCAGACGGGGATATGTACCATAGATTACCCTGGATAACGATGTCTAAGTCTAGGCAGCAGTAAAAATCCAACAACACACTACGGTAACAGTTGATCAAAGAAGGTTTGCAGCGAGGGATTGGCTTGGGGGCAAGGGCTTGGATTGTCTGTTTAAAAATATTATTGAACAAAATCATTAACCAAACAGACCTGGAAATAGAAGTGATAAATAAAGAAAAATCCGTTTTTTCCTACTATCCGAGTAGAATATACAGATGTCCTAAACATATTAACACGTTGAAATATTATTAAGAGGCACCTATGATGAAATAAAGGAGAAAGCCAAAATAGCCGATCTAGAACTAAATACAAGTAAAACAAAAGTCATGGAAAAAAGAATTCATCCAAGAAGATAACAGAACTAGACAATCGGCGATGGCAACATTGAAGCTGTGAAGAAATGTATGTAACTGGGAAGCACCCTAGACGAAACCACCAACATCCAAGATATATCAGAAATTGTATTATGAATGGTAACAAAATTAATTACTAACTGCAGTCTATCCTAAGATTTAAACTTATACAAAGATAAACGAAAGTTAAATACTATAACAGTAATGATTGCGAGACTGGATCCTCACAAAGAAAACCTAAGAGTACGTGAAAGAAGAGTACTCACAAGAATTTTTGGTGCAATGAATGATAATGAAAATTGGAGGATCACGTATAACCTCGACCTCAATCAGTTATACAAAGATCTGGATTTTGTAGATTATGTAAGGGACCAGCGACTCATATAGGTGGGACACGTGGTAAGAATGGCAGAAAACCGAATACCAAGGAGAATCATGGAGGGGTGAATAGGGGTAAGAGAACGAGAGGTAGATCAATGACACTGTCGCAGGACAATATAAGAAGAGATTCTGAAGAACTGCTACTTATCACAAAACTGTAAGGGCCCGCTGAAGATCGATCCGGTTGGAGGCACTATACGTAGAGAAAAAGAAAAATAGGGATCGTCCTGGTCGTTTACATGAAAGAATTGATACTTTTAAGAGCGTTACCGAACACTAAGCACGTCAATTTCAGAATATACAGAGCAAATCAGCATTATTGAAACCACTCTGTGGTATATTTTACGTAAGTATTTAGCGTTTTACGTAAGTATGTGATTTATTGTTCGGAGGAGTCATTCGATTAGCAATGACCAATGAGATGCAACAACCATTCAAGGACCAGAATAATGGGAAATGATACCCAACCAACCAAAAAATCATAACCAACTTCTGTAACCGAAATTAGAGCACATGTATCTAGAGAGTATATAGCTTTGAACATTCGACGTACCATTGGGGAGATAATCATAATTACGTGATATCGTGTTTGAAGGTCGAAAAGGGCATTAAAAGGTTAAGAAAATGGGTATTTATAAAGTAGCAAAGGGCGAGCACTTGAGTAAGGCTGAGTAGTATTCGTTTGAAAGTGATATTTTATGATAGTAATAATTTAGCAAATATTAAGTCCCTCTTGAAAGACCGACAAATTAAAAGGAATGTAAAATTTATACAAATATTTATTAATGTAACATATGTAACATTGGACTGGACTGGCTCGTTTTTATTTCGTAATTGAATAACACTCTGTATAATATTAGAAGAGTTCATGAATTTTAATTCCGAACATTGAAGGACATATCTGAGATCTTTGAAACAAATTTATTTTTCAAGAGAATGTTCTAAACGGTAAATACATTGACGAATCAGTAACAAATAGCTTTTTAAAACCCTTAGTATTTGTTTCACAATATATTCGAGATATTCTCTAACATGTTTTGGCCTCACAACCATTCTCAACCAAATACCAAGTTTTTAATTATTATCATTGCTACTATGTTTCACCAAGGGCCAACCGCGTAATCAATCGAACTGGCTTTTTGTAAGAAAGAATCCTTTTATTTTCCTATTAGCTACTCATTCACCGAAAATGATTACACTTGTTATCCGAAAAGATAAAATCTCTTTTATATATGTCTTCAGATTGAAATTCAAAAAATTGCTAAGGACTAGATTTTCGAATGGGTAAATTAGAATTATACAGGTATTTTCGAATGGGTTAATTAAACAATCTCTTGTAAGCTGGAGGGTTACGCTCTTGAAGCAAAAAGGACTTACCTCAATTTGCTGCCAAATGACGATTTTTTCTCTTATTGCTTCGCTAATTTTCGGTTCAACGCCCGTTAATGAACAAAAAAAGCCTTGACAAAGCCCAACAAATTTGTCGCCATTCTCTTTCAACTATTGTTAATTGAAATATTGTTGTTTATTAATATTTAGCTTGATACACTTCGCCCAATGAGTTTTCAATTTTTCAGAAGTACACCTTGTCGAACTTTCTTCATTTAATGTCCATTTCTTTGTGTTTAGAAAGAAACATAAGTCGGAGTGGACCGAATTAAAGGAGGAGGGTGAATTCAGAATCAACTCATAGCGCAAATTAACCAATTTCGCTGTCGAAACGGCGAAAGAATAGGTGGGCGGGTCATAATGAAATAGCACTTTTTTCTTCACTAAATGAAAACTTTTTTTATCAGATCTTCATGAAATTTGCCCAGTAATGCAGCATAATACTATCCTGTAATCATTTTTTCCTTTTCCAAATAGTCGATGAAGATCATGTCATGTGAATCCAATAATCACTCTCTTGATCATGATTACTCACGCTGCGCTGATAACTTTCTCATGCCCAAATATTCTTATAGGATATTCCGTTGAGATATTTATCATCTCAACAATCTCTCGAACTAATACAATATCATTGATTTGATTGACCATTTCCTCAATAGTCACCTCAACGGGTACTTATAGCGCCGACCTCTAATATATTTTCCAGATCTATGTTAAATACCGCGAAATTTGCTTCAGTGATACGTTTGATAAATTGCTTGATGTATTTTTGATAACCATTAACATTCTATACACTAGATGAAAACAGATTTGTTGACGTAAATTTTTATTGAGTACCGCAAACTGTATTTCAACCGAAAACCCGCATGTGATCGTTAAGTACTATAACATGAAGCAAATTATTTTTTATCATGATTGTTTTCGGTGCTCCCGTGCCAGTTGATATTCAAAAGATTCTTTTGAATTTTAAATCTTAATACCAAATAACATTGCTTGATAATTACAATTAATTGCTTGATAATTACAATTAATTGCTTGATAATTACAATTAATTGCTTGATATGAAGGGGCTGAATCTATTAATACAAACGTCATATTTTTTTGCCATTATACTGCTTACGCTTTTCATTTCAATGTCATCAATTTTTAAATTTACATATAAAAATGTATAAATCTTGAACGACACAAAGCAGGTGTTTAAAAATGCATTTGACTTTATGAGCCAGTGGCTAATATGTTAGAGACAATCATTCATGAACCATCCTCGTTATATAATTAACTCACCCCATCCACACCAGTCGCTAGGCAATCATTCAAACCGTCTAAATTTACGTCTGCCGTGCAATGTAAACTAAATACTGTATCATTAACCCAATGCCTCCAAATGATATTTCCGCTTATCCCATTCAAAGCAATTATTCCTCCTTGACAAGGTGGCGAAACCCCCAAAAATATCGGACAGAATATATCCGGAGGAAGTACATTGTAGTTGTCGCCTGGAAACATTAAAATTGATATTTAAAGTTGACCCAAATTATAATCAGTAACATTACACCTAACAATGATAGATAATAACGAAATACCTTAAAGTAGATATGTTTATGATTTAAATAAATTCATAAACATTACTCTAGTGAATTGTAGGTATAGTCTTCAAATAATTATTATATTGAAACTTTTGATGTGATACCTTAAGCTAAGGAGATTTTCCACAAAGCACTAAATCACTTGATAACATCATCAATATATGAGCAAGCCTAATTCTAATACTTAATTAGATAGACTCTAAACACGAAGCTATTTATGACTAAATACCAAATTACTTTTCTTAAACTTCTCGACGCGCGTGATCCTAACAATGATACTATTAGAAGATGATTCAATCTAAAAATGAATTTTTAGCTTAAATCATCTTCTGGTGATGTTGACCTGATTAGATAAACGCTCGTGGAAAAGATTATGAAATGTTATTTGGCGTTTAGTTGTTAATCGCTTCGAGTTTGAGTTTGAGTTGCACACCAAAAGTTACTATAGAAGAATTGAATAAATATATTATATTTTGATAAAAAATTCAGTTATAATTATTAACATTATTTAATATTAATTAACAATTTTTTCAAAATGAAATCTCCATACGAACAAAGAGAAGAAGTCCCAAAAGAAGTTCCCATACGACGCTCGCAACGTTTCAAAAGTATGGAAATCCCTTCTGAAAAAAGAAGAAACGTGGTAATGTGGCGGCGAGGAAGAAAAATCAATAAACGGACGCCCGACAGCGTTGCCGGAGCGCCGCGAATTGTTCCGAACTACTCCGATACAATCTGCGCAGTCGCCGGCCGGCTATAAGATCGAGCGCAATCATCATCAGCCCGTGTCGATCCACTGCAGAATGAAGGCCTCTTCAGCATGCTTCCAACTTTCATGGTCCTGGGCTTTCCTCTCCCATATATCGAGCTTTCGGTCTTCTTCGCGGACGTTTACGATCAAGCGGTATCCACTCCAGGATTGCCCTGGTTCATCTGTCGTCCCATCGCCTCGCTATATGGCCTGCCTATCTCCATTTTAATTGTTTTACTCTCCCAATGATGTCACACAGATATATAAAGTGGTCCACAATCTCCAAATCCCTTCCTAAAACTGAAATTCTCCTTTCCTCAGCGAATTTGTTGAACAGACCCTGACTCTTTTTCAGGTTTATTTTTGAGCCAAATGGTTCGCCAGCCCTTTGCAGTTCTTATATGCGTCTCTGCAGCTCCTCGGGGTCTTGTGAAAGACTAATTAAGATGGTTTAAATTTGAACCATTGATCTTTACACAATCCTGTTCCCAATCCAGTTTACGGAATACTTCTTCATGGCAAGCCGAGAAAAGAATAGGCGATATTGCGTCACCCTGCCGTACACCTCGTTTTACATTAATTCCCACTTCAAAATCATTAAGGTGAATTGTCTCTGTAGCTCCATCATATAACAATCCTAGTAGGTTCACATATGCTTTGTCTACCCCTTGGCTAAACAGTGCATCCATTATGGCATGCTTTGAGATGGAGTCAAATGCTTTTTCGTAGTCGATAAAAGCCGTTGTGTCTTTCTATGGCCTGCTGTACAACCTGAATGTGACCCATTATAGTGAATCCACTTCTTAATCCTGCTTGTTCTCTTGGTTGTGCGTCATTCGGTTTTCTGAATATTCTTTTAGATATTATCTTAGTGAAAACGTTGTACATTACTGATAGGAGGTTTATTGGACGGTAGTTCTTTAAATCTTTCGGTGCTCATTTTTGATATAAAATGATCAGTTCTACATATTTCCATAAGTCAGGTACTTTTTGTTCTTTGAGGCATTTAGAGTATAATTTTGCCAGGGTTTTATGTAACGTCCGACCACCAGCTATTAGCATTTCGACAGGTACAGTGTACCTTTCCTGGAGCCTTGCCGTTTTTCATCGATTCTATAGCATTTGGTACTCCTCCACTAGGATATCTGGCATTTGTTCTTCCGTGGGTATTGTTTTCTATGATTGGTTCTGATCTTCATATAACTAGGAATAACATTTTCTGACAACCTCTAACATTTGCGTATGCGCGTTCACACTGTGCCATTCTCACGCATTAAGGCATATATTTGCGTTCTTTTGTTTCTCAGCTTCTATTTAGCCTTGTTAATTCCTTTGTTTTCTTCCAGGGTTTTTTGCACTAGCTGCATGTTAGATCGGCGCGTGTCCTCTCTGATACGTTTTCTTATAGTTTTGCAGAGCTCAGTGTACTCAACCCTGCCAAAAGGATTACCTGCATTTCTCATTGCCCGCGGTTCCTTCATTAAATCAATGGTCTCACTGGAGTTTTTGTCTGTTTAAGACATTTTTCTTCTAGTGCTATTGAAGCAGCCGTTTGAAGCACATTATTGGCGATTTCTTCATATTGAACTGATAGTTCCACTACCTCCGGATCTTGTAACACAGCAAACCGGTTTGACAAAGCAATCTCAAAATCGCTTCAATTGCAAAATATTGTTTTATCGTTGGTCATGATGGAATCGATTACACTTGTGAGTCCAGATGGACTTTTCCATGTCCATTTTCTGCTGATATTTTTCTTATAGAACAAATTCATAATATAAAGGTCTTGTGCTTCAGCAAAATTAATCGATCTGTCACCTCTATTGTCTCGCTCACCAGTTCCATATGAGCCAGTTGCATTTTCACCTGTTCTTGTTGTTCCAATTCTGGCATTAAAATCACCCGTCAGGGGATTTTGTACCTATATTTCTCCTTGTATAAAAACTGGGCCACATCATCATAAAATTCCTCAATTTCCTATATCATATCCTATATATATATATATATATATATATATATATATATATATATATATATATATATATATATATATATATATATATATATATATATATATATATATATTATATTACTACTAAAAGTGTCAATTAAATTTCTATTAATTACCTGTTCCGAATCCAAAAATGATGTCATCCACATTGTCACCATTAATATCTAAAACCCTAACTGGTGAATCACTGGTCAGAATTGGAAAATTAGTAGACCAAATTTCAGTAACTTTCAAACTGGTACAAGGCAAAGATTTGTTTTGAGCTTCATCTTTTGGTTTAGATATTATCCAATCCCGTAATTTATCCAAAGGAAGGGGATATATAGAAACTAGCACCACGACAAGTACAATCAATCCTAAAACAAAACACTTTATACTAATATATTTGGAAATAATTATTATTAATACTTGCCGATCAAAACACTCAAGGAAGCAAGAACATAACAGCAAGGTTTACACCAAGCTCGACAACTTGGCTTTGGTTTCAATCTGGATCCTGTATCGTGCTTCCCCAATTTTCTTCTAGGTGCCATAAGAGGCCTTTTGACGTTGAGTTCTTCAGCAAGCTGAAATAATTTATTTGCTTATCTTAACCAACTTAAAAAATGTATTTGTAAAACTTGTATATTACTTGTTAATTACTTAAAGTATGTTAACCTGTTACTTGTACTGTACATGTACTTAAATATGTTTCAGTAATAAATTTCAATTTTGTCTTTAACGAAAATAATTTTCATTTTATTTTAAAATGCTGAATTACCATAAAAATATATCGAAACAGTCAATTTGAATTGCAAAATCATAATATACAATTTTATATATTAAGTACTAATCTTAATTTACATTGCTAACAAATTTATGGCTCAAGACTGGTAAATAGGAATATATAGAGCTACCTAATTGTAATTTGTATATAATGTTTGGCATATGTGTCGGGTAGACTCGGGCAAGACCGATCTACCGGGCAAGATCTAACGATCAGTAAGATATTTCTAACGGGTAAGAATGAAATTTTGCAACATTGCTAGTTTAAAACTGGTGCTCGTGCGTAAAATGCCGACAAACTTTTCCCGAATAAGTAAGTGATATATATGTGTTTAATTATTTAGGAACATAACTACAGGATGTAAAATACTTGGTAGACCTCCACAGCAATAAAGAATATTAATATCTATTTCATATCAAAAATTTTGCTTTAATCGAAATATGTTTGGTTTTTTGTACACGTAACCTTAAAATATGTGGATCTGAAAGCTTTGTTGCTATGTACTAAATAAAATATATATTTTTAGTGTATTCTGGGCAAGACCGATCAGGCAAAATCCACCATGACCGATTTTGCTCTAACTACAAAAATGTGGTTTGTAGCTTTTACCTACCTATAGTATTATTGTATTATATAATGTTTGATAATATTGACGTTAATCAAGAAATCTTCATTTATTTCTATGCTTCATAATCCTTCTGTTTTAATTTGCAGCATCTAAAATGGTCTTCAAATATCAGCGAAAATCTGCCAGAAGCGAATCATGGAGTGAAGAAACAATGTCCTTAGCACTAAATGACATAAATCAAAAAACACAGAATCGCGTATTCTACTCTTGCTGACAATAAATATTCTAATTCTCCAAAGAAGAAGCAGGGAGATATTCTAAAGTTTTTTCCGAAGAAGAAGAAAAGGAGCTGGTGGATTATCTGAAAGAATTAGATAAACGATTTTACGGATTATCTAAAAAGGATTTGTGTCAACTGGCTTATTAGTATGCGGAGAAAAAAATATTCACCAACTATTTAATAACAATCAAGCAGGTGAGTAGTAGTACGCCAACTTTATGCTGTAAAAACAAGAGTAAAATATAATGACTTCAGAATCTACCAGCGTCGCATGAGCTTGTGGATTCAACAAAATACAAGTCAAAATCTTTTTTAAAAATCTGAAGCAAATCCTGGAAAAACAACATGTTACTATGGACAATATATATATATATATATATATATATATATATATATATATATATATATATATATATATATATATATATATATATATATATATATATATATATATATATATATATATATATATAATGTCGACGAGACGGGGATCCTGACATCAGCCAAGAAACCTCCGAAAGTTATGTCTGTAAGAGGTAAAAAGCAGGTTGGTTTAATTCCATCATCTGAGCCTGGTACTTTGATAACATCATTATTTTGTTCTTCAGCGGCTGGAAAATGTATTTCTCCAACCTTAATTTTTCCCCGAAAGAAAAAAATCGCCATTATCTTGAGGTGACACCCTCTGGAACATTAATGCTGGTCACGGGTAATGGTTGAATTACTTCTGAAACGTTTTAGAATGGCTTAAGTTTTTTAGTAGTGTGTAAGACTAACGGCAGAACATAAATATCTTCTCATTCTAAACAATCACGTGTCCCATCGATCCTTAAAGGTTTTAGATTTTGAATCAGAGAACCATGTCGTCGTTTTGTCAGTATCCCCCCAACTCAACTCACAAGCTCCAACCACTTGATGTTTACGGCCCATTTGGAAAATATTGTATATGTATAAGTATGCTCGACAAATGGCAAAAAAACGGTAAACCTTTTTTGATGTAGGCTCAATATTCGCAGAAGCCTACTTAAATAGCGGTACTCCTAGTAATCCTATAGTAGATTAAAAAAAACCGGAATCACAAATTGTGACATTACCATTTTTACAGACTCCGACGAATCGATGGAAACTCCTATCAATACCGACTATTTAAGAACTGATGTTGATGGGCCGTCCGGAGTACCCCAACCCATTGAACATAAAACAGCTGACATAAAGAAGGCCTATGATGTAGAGAAAAAACTTAATCCATTAACCATATAACCATAAATCAAGACGACGTTATTCCACCAGAAAAAAAGATCAAGTTGATTTCCTATTTTTTTATTCTGCTAAGAGCTGATTATAAACAAAACACACGATAAAGAAAATCACAAAAGTCGGAAATTTTAACTTCTACTCCTGTAAAAGAAGAAATTGCACAAAAAGAAAATATAAAACTAAACTCTTCAAAAAAACAGACTGTTACAAAAAAATAAATATGGACGATGAGGCAAGAATTAAAAAAAAAAACAAACGATGAATATAGATGAAAAATCGACAAATAAATAAAGAAAAATATATGAAATCCAAGCAAGCGCTTATTTATCCTAAGTAACCTAAAGAAGAATGTCCTGAAGACGATGTAAAATGTTCGGAATGTAAAGGTTTGTTCTCCAACTCTATGGATTGATAGACACAAGAAAATCAATTCCTGTAAGAGACAACATAATTAGTGTTATTAATTTAATTAATTTAATTTAATTTCTTAAAATGGATTCCCGAAATATCAATTCAGATTCAATATTTGAAAATTAAGCTTGATCCGATGGTATCATCAATTAAATGATTGGTAATTAAGAGTAAATGATTATTAATTTAAAATAAATTAAATTTCATTTAAAATAGATCAGCACCCTCTTACTGGTGTTGTTCTGTGGTATAGTCATAATGCATTAAGTACATTGATATATTTAAAATGATGAGAGTAATATTGAGTTAACAAATAATAATTTTTGATTAAATTCTAAAATCCTCATCAATTAAATTTACCTAAAACACTGATTAACAATGTCAAAAATCAGTAACAAAGTCACGGGTGTTACCCGGGATAGTGCAATAAATGATATTTTTTACTAATTTTATATATTGCTTTATATTTATTTTATTTTTATGGTTTTGTACCATAGAAAATACTTAGTTTAAATATGGGATTGTATCGCCATGTTTTCTTCATGAAATTTATAGAAAACTCTTTTGAAGCATTTAGCTCGAATCCGACTGATGAGGGATATAAGACTAGAAACCTGGGAGCTTTTGCTAACGAATATAGGCAACCCAAGAAACCTATTTTTTATATATATATATATATATATATATATATATATATATATATATATATATATATATATATATATATATATATATATATATTAATCGGATATTCTTTGTACCGCTAAGTGTCGGGAGGTTTCTTGGATTACCTATATTAGCACCCATCCACGATCACGATCGACGACGTACGTTTAACTTCAGTTATTGAGAACTGATAATCCATGCAATGCGACTATATATATATATATATATATATATATATATATATATATATATATATATATATATATATATATATATATATATATATATATATATATATATATATATATATAATTAGCTGCACTGTATCTAATCACATAGATTTTGGATACAATCTGTTAATCGGTCTTACTGTAGCCATTTGGTTTAGTCGATTCCAAGTGTATATTCAATGTTGGATTATTATGTGGAACAAAGAGTTTGTTTTAAATTTGACGTTGCCAATGAAATTTGTTCTTCTCTCATGCAGACAATAAAAATGTTTCAAAATGGCTACCAAAAACACAAATTTACTAATGTTTCAAATTTACTAATTCGAAGAAGTCCATGGAATTATTACTGGTTTCTTCTTTGCGTGGTGGAAAACTGTGGAAATATAAAACGTGTAGCAACATGTGTTCTTCCGAAAGATCTGATTGATGAGATGATAAGAAACGAAAATAACAAACGAACAAACACCATCGACCAAACACAGTTTTGTCTAACTAGGGCCTCGGGTAACTTTCCTCTCATCTGCAACCTTGACAATTGACGGCAATTGACAATTGGGAAGCCAATAAAAGAAAAATCACAGAAGGATATTTCAAAGTGATACCGGATTTAGCATTTGGAAAGCGTTTTTAAGACTGAGTTATGCTTTAACAGATGTATGTTCTATTCGATGGGGCCTATTTTAAAGACAACAACATTAATTTTGACACATAAGCAATTATTTTATGTTTTGTTCAACAATTTCGAGTCTGCTTTACAGAAGCATGTTTTTATAATTTTTGAAGATCTGGAACTCGTAAAAGGTGTTTTATATACTTTTATTTCAAAACTTCTTATTTAACAAAAGAAATATATATTTCCAAAATGAAACATCACTGTTTTGGTGATTTGTCATTAGATGTAGAAAAATTTGAAAAAAATCGTTTCAAACACTCTAAAAAAGGTTTTAATCATTCGTTCAAATAATATAGTATTTTGTATAGTTATAGTAGTAGTTTGTATGAATATCTATTTCTATGATTTCCTTAAATAAATGGTTTTCCAGTAAGAGTGTCAGAACTTTAAAATGAGGCACAATGATGACTACAAGTGATAATCTGGCAATTTTTATTGTATCTTGAAGAACAAATATATTTTGAAATATATATCGTTCAAATATTCCCTTCGGCTTCGTCTGATGGAATGTATTCTACCGATCCAATTTTCGATTACTCTTTCACACATCGCGTGGTATATTTTCAATGATGGCCTGAATGTTTCTTAGGCCGAGGCCGCTATGAATCAATCGCAGCATATCAATCAATTATGGTTGATTTTCCAGGGGCAGAGTCCGGGTAATGTTTATTAAACCATTGTTTTACTTCAACGGTATTTTTCTTCATAAAAAAAATGCTTTATCAACACATTTTTTTTTCATTCTTTTGAAAATACTTATAGCACAAGTCAGAAACTAGTAGGCAAATTGTCACGAAATTTTGACACATTTGTTTGAAGGTTAGCACAATCGACCACTGGTAAGGATCTTAACAGTGTCATTAGCACTTCGTAAATGACGCGATATGATCTAACATATATGTCAAATCGGGAACTTATTGACCGATATGTCACATGAACAGATTGCCTTTTATGTGATTTGTAAATGACCAGCTAAATTTACTTTTGCAACTAGGTCGACGAAATTGTTGTGTATGTTGCATAGATTATAAGACATAGAGTTATAATACATAAGATCTATAAATAGTTCAAAAATTTTTGTCAGTTTTGTCAGACGCTTTCTGAGAAAACGGACGATATGGTTAATTTAAATTGATACCTACGTATGCAAAACATTTTCAATACAAATATAAAAAAATATAATATCATCAATATAACAAAATATATAACACTATAACTAATGAAAATCTTTGAAATTTAATATTACCGCATAAATAATAAACTAAAGAACATGAAATAGCTTCATTGATGCCGATGTATTATTGTCAGCAATTTTTTAAACGATCCAAAATATTGTTTTTTTATATCTTTATGGAATAAGTTTAAAATTATTCTAATTTTTGAAAGCTTATGAATTATTTTTTGACACTATTTTTACCTTGACAAGTGGTTACAACCTGTTTAGTTATCATTTATGCAAATATATTACCATTATCAGTAAGAAACAATAAATGTTGTAATGTTTGAATACACACTATGTCGGAAAAATAACGATACTTTTTAATTAAAAAAAACAATTACTTATTTTACCAAAATTATTTATTTTTATTCAAAATACATGCCTTCCGCATCAATACACCGCTGGACATGTTCACCCAATGCTAGCATAATTTTTTATGACGTTTTACGAAATCGCCCTAGTGACCTCGTCATGGTATTTTGGAATTGTGTAATATTGTAATAAAACATTCCTTTCAAGGCCAGTTTGAGTTTCGGAAAGAGGAAATAATCACACGGAGATAAATTAGGCGAATACGGAGGATGTTGAAGCCAAAAATCATGCAGAGCGACGGTCCTGTGAGATGTTGCATTATCGCGCAACAAAAATCAACTTTCCGGAGCTGGATATTTAGTCCTCACTCGAACGATTCTCTTCCACAAACGCTCTATAACACCCAGATAAGATTCGCCAGTTATATTTTGGGTCAAAAACAGATCAAGTTTTTTTACTTCTTTGGACTACGTCTAACGAGACAACAGTAGTTAGGAGTTATATACCCCCGACCGTTGGGTTTGGTCTCTCTCCAATCTCATGTGGAACGCACAACAACCTGCGTCTCCGCCATAATGTGCAATGGTTAGTTGCTTGACCGGGAGGAAGCCCCACCCATCCCTTAAATTGGAGGGCACATGTTTCATCTGTTGGTGGTTAGACTCATCAGGGTACCGACATATGCTCTCTTGCCAAGAATAGGGAGTCCCTCTCCACAATCAAACAACCCATATTTTTGCCGACCTCTCGTCGGATCGCTTATAAATCGCAAGTTTATATACATTTCATTCCAAAAATCTATTATTGCCTTAACGATCGAGTATTATTACTTATCATCAAGTTCCAAAAAGTTCCAGGTTACTCTGTTTGTGTATCAAAATGATTTTAAACGGAGTTAATCAACGACTTTATACATTTATTTTTATCATGAGTTAGTTCGACTAGGATCCTTGCAGTGATAATATCGTACCCAAAGAATTTTTTAGGATTTAATTTAATCTTAATCACTTCTTAAACCTATGTTATAAAAAAGGTTTGTAAAGGTGGTTCGAGTTGATAGGGGGTTTCTAAGCAGGAACTGAATCTTCTATACTGAAGTTATTCGAGAAAGTATTAGGTTAAGAGACTGTGAAGAGAGGATTAGCAAAGAGACTTGCATTGTTTTTGTTCCTGTTGCCACATTTTTAATCTTCTGTCGAATGTCAGGGTTCGGAGGCTGCCTATTATTAATTTTTTAAGGCGAGTACTCTGTTACTTCTATGATACAGAGATTCCTAGGATAGTTTTGTATAGCATTGTTTTTATTAGTTTGGTTGAATCTTAGTATGATTTATATGCTATATTTTTTTCAGTTTTCGTATTTCCTATATTTTTTTCTTTCATCAAGCGAGTTAATTCTTAAATTGTAATTTTAGTTTCCTATATGGGTTTTCTTCCCAAATCGCTAATTGAATGAACTGACTGACTGAATTAGAGTAATCTACGGCCTTGTCGATTTCAATATTTATGTCCAATGACTTGGATTGATCCTTTTTAACGGAATGGCGTGTTAAACAGCTGATCGTAGCAATTATGAGTACACCTTCCCAATCTTCTACTACCATACTAGTTGCCTGTAAATTGTCTTTATTATATTTATTTAATTTAAAATATTCTCTTGATAATTTTATGACAATGGCTGTTCATCCGTTAGCCATGCCATCAAGACGATCGATATTATATATTGCGTATTTGGGACATTTGAAGTAACTTAGGTTAGTGAAATGGATTCCCTATATCAACATAATGTTAATATCGCTATTAATAATGAAGTATTTGACTTCTTGTGTATATTGAGTCAGTCCGTTGGTGTTCTATGTTGTTATTTTTGGAAATGTAATCTTTAGGTTATTTGAAGATCACGGAAGTTAGTAGATTAAATATAGAGCCCATTTGTTCCATAGGCATTCTTAGCATGGATTTTCATCAAATCGTTTGATTGTGGCAGCTGGTTGTGCAATTTGTTGTTGGTGGGAAGATCATGTAGATGTGTGTTATTTGCCATTTGAGCATATATAATATTTGGTGTGCATCCTTTGCAATTTGCAAAGTGATATTACATTTGCATAGGACACATTTAATATTTACTATGTTGCATTTACTATGTTGTTTTTTGAATATTATTTTGTTTCATGATCACCAGTGCACTTTACGCAACGGTGACTGTTTGTAACAGAAATGCTTAGTTTGTCTGTATCGTTAGTACCTAACACATGATGATATCTGCCTGTTTTTTTTTCAAATTTAATTTGGTAGTTAAAACATTATGCTGTATATAATTTTTTTAGACCAGTATCATGGTGATTTAGATTGGAAACCTGGAAGTTCCAAATATTTTCAAATATTTAAAACTGAAAATATTTGTTTCGGCAATCATCTTCACTATGTTGTACAATGAGAATTTTAATTTTGGCGAATAATTGTGAATTTAACTTCTACATAAATATACTTCGAAATTTGGGATTGTATCGTTGTGAATCGCTCGCAATTTTGTCTTCATGAAATGTATGCTTTGTAGATATTCACTAAGGAGGAGGGCTCATAAAAATCAACTCATAAGAGAGGTTGCGGAGCGAAAAAGGTAAATATACACCTATTTTTGAAATTTAAGTCCAACAGACTTGAAATTTGGCAGAAATGTTCTTCATCCGTCAAAGATGTTTACTAAGGAGGAGGGTTCATAAAAATCAACACCCAAAGGAGCTTGTAGGGGCGTAAAAGATAAATATACTCCGAAATATGGAATTCTATCGTTGTGAATACCTCGCAATTTTGAAATTTATAGAAAAAAATTGTCAAACACTAGCTAACTTTCACTAACCTTAGTTGCAAATTTCCCAAATACACAATATCGGCGAATAATATATCGGCCGACTGACAGAAATAAAATTCCAGATCCGGTAGATTCTGCAGAAACCAAGGACACATCAGTAAATCACGTAATAGCACAACCTTGTTTTGATATTTCCTCTAATCAGTCTCCAATCCTGATACCAATGACTACTAAAATTCTTCTTAAACAATATCCAAATTAGAAAACAAATATACCCATTAAAACAAATTTACAACAATATTTCAAATGGACAAGAACATACATATTAAAAACGATAAGGGCGTAGGTTACCTCAGTCAATTCATTCAATCAACGATTTGGGAAGTTAAATCTATATAGGAAACAAAAAATGCAATTGAAGAAGTACCCAGATTGATTAAAGAAAAAATATTGAAAAACAAAAACTGAAAAAAAAATATCATATAAACCTTACTCCCGAAGATCCAAGAAATCTAAATAATGCCATCCAAAACTATCCTAGGAACCTCTGCCAACAGAGTACTTAAACTTGAACAGATTTACCACTGAACCCCAAATCATTCTTTTTGAACTGCTCGACGCACGTTTCGCTAATCATGTTAGCATCATCAGGAGATAATTTAATCTCCTCATGTATTTATATGTTAATATGGTTAACGAAACGTGCGTCGAGCAGTTCAAAAAAAGTGATTTGGTGTTCAGTGGCAAATCTCTTCAAGTTTGGTGTTTCACACCAAAGGCTCCAATAGAAGAATTGAACAGGGTACTTGTTTTGGAAAGTTAATAATATACAGCCTCCGAACCCTGATATTCTTACAGAAGATAAAAAATGGGTCAAAAGGAACAAGGGCGACGTAACTTTTTTTGTTAACAATCTCTTCACAATGCTTAACCTAATACCTCTTCGAATAACTATAGTATGGAACATTAAGTTCCTACTTAGTAATCCCCTATAAATTCGAACCACCCTTACAAAATGTTTCTATAAATCAGGTTCAAGAAGTGATTAATAATTCAAAGATAGGAAGTTAATATATTTTCTTGTGTATGTCAATGATACTTAAATTGACAATTAGTTTTCAATGACAGTGACATACCACCAAAAAATGCATAGGTGAGGTTTACTGTGTGATTGTTTATACTGTAATGATTGTATATTGAAATACTTAAATGCTTTTAATTGTATTCATTAAAATCGGCAACCATATTGAATTTAAATCTATTGAAGGCATAGCAATACAGTTATTTTTATTTAAATTAATTATAGCGGTTTCTTATAATCTTCTGTATTTTGTTACCGATTCTTTTAATACCGTTTTGGAATTATTCCAATTTATTTTATGATCCGATTCCCATGCGTGTTGACAAATTTAATCGCACTCTCTAAGAAGGTTTTTTTTCTAACATCTATTCTAACATCTAACGGTCTAGATGTTTCACCTATATAAAATTTGCCACATTCGCGGGAAATGAAAAAAAAAAGAAAAAATATATGAACGCGCCACAATCATTCAGACATTATATGGAGTCGTTTATTAACTCGGTTTAAAATCATTTTGATACACAAAAAGAGTAACTTAGACTTTTTTGGAACTTGGTGATAAGTAATAATACTTAATCGTTAATGCAATAATAGATTTTTGGACAAAATACATATACATTTTACAAACTATTAAAAAAAATCATTTTTATTTACTTAAATATGTGATTTTGTAATTGTTAAATTATTTGGAACAAGCTTCTAGAAATAGAAAAACATTTGATTTATTCGTTTTTTATTTTATACGCATTCGAAAGGAAGAAGTGCAATTAAAAATATTATTTTGCGCATTAGTAGTGTAGTTTTTAAATAAATACAAATTAAGGGATCCAATCAAAATGAAAACTAAAAATCACTTAGTTAACATTCATAATGCATGGTCAAAATTTATAACCTATTTTTAGATATAATCAATAAAACAACATACTTTTTAAAAATATAATTTGAAGATTATAATAGTTGAAGATTAAAATACTTGTCACGACTTCCTGAATACTTATCTATAATTGATTCAAACAGACGTCCTCTCAAGTAGGATTTTGATTTTGAAACTAGGAGAAATCGATACTAGTCCAGTTAACGAAGCATTTAAATCGAAATTTGAGATAAAAGGCTGACTTTTGATATAAGTTTGTTTGAGGAATTCTATAACTATGCATACAAGTAAATCTGTTTTCAACCCCCGGCGAGGGTTGGGCAAAAATTAACAACAAAAATTATCATAAAAATGTTTTTATACTTTTTCTACAATTATCAAGATTAACAGAGTTAGGGAGCCTCTTACTTAAGGCATGAAACAAAAATTTAAAAAATCATGACTAGCAGAAAAATGAATGACTTTTTTTTTTATTTGAATCTACTCTAAAAAATACTTTCTTCTTTCTTCTCAGGTATATATATATATATATATATATATATATATATATATATATATATATATATATATATATATATATATATATATATATATATATATATATATATATATTTAAATTGCTAATTTTAATGACTTAAAAAATAGTTTTTTCTATATTGTTCAATTCATTATTCTAAATAATAAAAATTAGCTTTTGAAATTTAATTTTACCTTTAATTTTCAGGTAGAAATTTATGCATTCATTCTATTATTTGTTGAATTTTATTTACATCCTACGCCGGAGCCACGTTAGCTGTGGTGTCTAAGGCGTCAGCCTTATGTTACGGCAGTTAATGTGGACCGAGTTCGAATCCCGTTCTAGGCAAAAAAGGTTTTTCGAAAATTCTTGTGAATGTTTCTAGGTAAGAGTGTAAAATCTGACAAGGAATCTCCCCTCAGTCACGCCAGTTCGAGGCTAGGTAAGGCCGGATGCCTTCTGAGAGGTTTTCTACGTTGGCCACTCGCCTGTCGGTTGGTAAGCTTCTCGAGATACTTTTGGTTAAGGACAAAACCAAGGGTTGATAGCCCGAGGGGGGTGATGACCAGGGTTTTCGGTAGCTGATGACATGACCGTGGTTCGGAACGCACGTTAAGCTGTAGGTCCAGTCGCTAAGTAGCCGTCTCAGTTGCTGATGCGCCTCTAACCCCTTTACTTTAATTTTCATCATCCTACGCCACTGCTTACGTCGAAGATTGCAGCAGGGTTTTCGACAACGCGCGTGCGTCACATACATCCGATAGTTTTTTATTATATTTTTTTTCTTTATTTTAAGTATTTTTAATTTAAAAAATTTAATTTATTTTTTTTTAATTTAAACTGTTAGAAAATTAAATATTACCAGGTAATAACAACATAATAAAATAAAATTAAATAAAGTAATAGCCAAAGTTGCTTGAAATAATAATTTAATGCAACGGTTGATTTTGTTTTTCACTTAAAAGTTTTTCTATACGTGGATTATCATTGCAAACACACATAAGCAAATTATTTTTCAGTGATAATTGACGATTTTTACATTTAGTTTTTAGAGTCACCATAGACAAGAACCTCTTTTCGCATAAGTAAGATATAGCGAAGGGGATCAATGTTCCGAGACATTGATGACTGATTGAGACTAGTGTTCTCGTCCAAGTTTTCTTTTTGTGTTACATCAATAAAAACTTTAAATAGTCCTTCGCCAGTTGCACGACCAGAGATTGATTTGCAAAATAGCATATTTTCTTTAATCGATTCCTCGCATCGGACAAAATCGACACTCGTTGAACTGAATAGCAAAAAAATCACTTAATTTAATATTTTCAATTATATGATCGTGAACATCATTGGCCATTTCATTAATACGTCTCGATATTGTGTCATTTGAAAGTGGTATAGTTTTCAATTAGTTTGCTTCTTTCGGACTTCATCACGTTGACCATCACATTGACAATAATCATGGCTGCGGGTAAAATGAGCTTTTTCGTAATCCTGTGAGGCTTAGACTCCCTAATCACTCTTAATGCTACTAAATAGGATGCTTGAAGTACTACGATCTTACTACGATTTGATTTGTTGATAGCAATTTGTTGATTTTTCAAGACGAGTAATTTACGCCCAAAAAATTCTAAAGGTTTGTTTTGTGTGCCGATGCCGAGTGTTTTGTTTGCAGATACCGGACTAACCTTGAAGGTTTCATGCTTTCCGCGGACAAAACTTGACAACAAACAACAAATTGTGGCTTATCATTCAAGGCAATGAATCCATCTTTTAAATTTGTACAATCTGGTCTTTTTCTTTACTGTTTCAAAAGTTGTAGACGGTACATTTCGTTTTGTCACAAATTTGTCCATTTTATTTAATATTATTAATTTATTCTATTACCACACTGTCATTTATTTTATACCACAACACCACATTTATTTAACATTGCGTAAGAGAAGAAATCACAGTATTTAAGGTTGAGTGAGAGAATAAATCGTAGTACTTGTTTTCGTAAAAACGTAATTAACAACAAAACTCTTCGTCTCGTTCCATTGTTTATATTACCAAAGCGCATAGTTTTGCATAAGCGTGCTCTGGACGAATGATGCGTCTCGCATGCGTGGGCGGGTGGCGCGAGGTTACAAGTGCGTGCAAGCACATGTTCGAACTGGTAAAAGTATTATAAGAATAAGGGGTAACATCAGTCTTGTAGTTTCGTATTTGTGGCTGTGAGCGCTATTTCCATGTAAACCTGGGTCCACACCGATAAAATTTTACGTGTATGTTAAATTTACTGGAACAATTTGTTTGAATTATCTGGTGGATAATAGATGGTGCGTGTGCGTGCTGTGCGGCGACAATATTTGTGTGTCAGAGCGTCTAGATTGACGCGCAGGCACACTACATACAATACATACAATCCGTACAATGGTAATTTGTATTGATGTGGTCTCAGCTTAAGTGTAACTGCCCAATCACACATACATCCGTCATTTGATATAAAGACAAATAGATGATTCGTTTTACTTCACGATTCGTAAGTGTGTGAACACGCTCGTAGAATAAGCGTGCATAAGCTATATAAAAATATAAAATATTTTTCATGAATCACGATACTGGAAAATGGTCGAATCGTCGCCGTGTTAACCGCCCAATGTAAATCTTTGGTAAACGTCAAATTAACATATTGCAGTGAGGGGGGTAGCAACGTTTTTTATTTAACTTTTTGGCTATTTAGTGGGGTGCGGTCCCCATGTTCGAGGTGACAAATTTGTTGATTTTGCGGAAGGACAGGAACTGTATATTATGAACTCCTTTTATAATAAAAAAATCAGCAGAAAATGGATATGGAAAAATCCAACTAGTCTCACAAGTGACTGGTGTTGCAAGACCCAGAGAAGATGGAAATAGCAGAGCAGTATGAAAAAATAATCGACAATATGCTTGAAACGGCTTCTGCAATAGCACCAGCAGAAAAAAGTTTCAAACAGTCAAAAATCTCCAATGAGACAATTAATTTAATGAAGAAACGGCGTACAATGAGAAATGCAGGAAGTTTTTTTGGCAGAGACGAGTACATTGGACTTTGCAAAACTATAACAAAACGTATTCGAGAAGAAACGCGTCGGTTCAACATGCAGCTAGTGCAAAAATACTAGAAGAAAACAAGGGAATAATCAAAGCAAAACATAAACTGAGAAATAAAAGGACACAAATGTGTGCATTAATGCGTGAGGATGACACAGTTTGCAGGGAACATACGGAAATGTTAGAGGTTATCAGAAGATTTTATTCCAAGTTATATGAAGACCAGAACTAGTTAAATAGAACAAAAACTATGGAAGAGAAATGCCAGATATCCTGTTGGATGAAGTGACAAATGCTATAGAAATGATGAAGAATGGAAAGGCTCCAGGAAAGAATAGTGTAACAGTTGAGATGTTAAAAGCTGGCGGTCAAACTTTACTTAAAATACTTCCAAAATTGTACTCAAAATGCCTTAGGGAACAAAAAATACCCATCCTATGGAAAAGTGCTGAAGTTATTCTTCTTAATAAAAAAGGACCACAGGAGGATCAAAAAAGCTACCGCCCAATAAACCTCCTATCGGTATTGTACAAGGTTTTCCCCAAGATAATATCTAACAGAATACTGAAAACACTAAATGATGCACAACCAAGAGAACATGCAGGATTCACAAGTGGATTCAGTACAATGGATCATATCCAGGTTGTCCAACAGGCCATATAAAAAATAATAAACCTGAAAAAGAGTCAGGTTATGTACAACAAATTTACTAAAAACAGAAGAATATCTATTTTAGGAAGCGACTTGGAGGTGGTGGATCACTACATATATCTTGGATAAAGAATTTAATTTCAATGGAGGGTGATACCGCCCGGGAAGTGGACCGGCGAGTTAAGTATGGCTGGCAGGTATTTGGCAGGCTCAACTTAGTGTTTAAGAACAAACTCCCACTTTGTCTGAAGAGAAACGTTTTTGATCAGTGCCTGCTGATTGTTCTGGTATGAAAAGGTGCATACTTGGCATTACAAAGCGTGACAGAAAAACCTGCACATGGATCAGAGACCAGACGAAAGTATGTGACATAATGATGTAATGTATGTAAACATGTATGTGACATAATGATGCAATGGCAGATGTGAAGGAATTGAAATGGAGGTGGGCAGGCCATATAACGAGGCAATGTGACGACAGATGGATCAAAGCAATCCTAGGATGGATACCACTTGGTCATAAGAGTCCACGAAGAAGACGTAAAACACGATGGATCGATGACATCATCAGGTATATTGAACCCGAATGGCAGAGGAAAGCTCAGGATCGCGCGAGTTGGCAGCATGCTGAAGAGGTCATGCTGAAGATTCTGGAGAGGCCTTCATCCTGCAGTGGATCGATATATCAGCATAATTATTCATCCACTTCGTGGACGCTTATGATCAAGCGGTATCCATCTTAGAATTGCTTTGGTCCATCACCGCCTCGCTATATGGCCCCCACCTCCATTTCAATTCCTTCACCTCTACAATGATAGCACATACTTTCGTCTGTTCTCTGTGCAGATCCATGTGCAGGTCTTTCTTCAGGCTTAAGTATGCACCATTTATTTTTATACCATCCTGTTCCCAATCCAGATTACGGAATACATCTTCAAGGCAGGCTCAGAAAAGAACAGGGGATATTGAGTCACCCTGCCCGTTCTATATTAATTTTAATTTCAAGATCATTCATGTGAACTGTCGCTGTAGCTTCATCATATATAGATCTAAATAAGTTTACATAGGCTCTGTACTAGCTATCCCTTGGTTAAGCAATGCTTCCATTATGGCTTGCTTTGATATTGAGTGAAATACTTTTTCACAGTCAATAAAAGTCAAGCACAGTGGCATGGTGTATTCATTTTGCTTTTCTATGGCCTGTTGGACAACCTGGATATGATCTATTGTACTGAATCTACTTATGAATCCTGCATGTTCTCTTGGTTGTGCGTCATTCAGTGTTTTCAGTATTCTGTTAGATATTATTTTGGTAAAAACCTTGATATATATCTTGGTGAAAACCTTGTACAATACTGACAGGAGGCTTATTGAACGGTAGTTTTTTAGATCCTCCTGTGTTCCTTTTTTATGAACAACTTTTCCATAGGGTGGGTATGCTTTTGTTTATTCCCTTGTTTTCTTCTAGTGTGTTTTGCATTTGCTGCATGTTGAACCAACGCGTTCCTTCTTGAATACGTTTTCTTATAGTTTTACAAAGTTTAACGTACTCGACTCTGCCAAAAAGTCTCCCTGCATTCCTCATTGTACGCCGTTTTTTCATCAAATTAATTGTGTCATTGGATATTTTTGACTGTTTGAAACAACAGCAAGCATATTGTCGATTATTTTTTCATACTACTCTATTATATTCATCTTCTCTGGGTCTTACAACACATCAAAGCTGTTCGACAAAGCAACCTCAAAATCGCTGCCCTTCTGAAGCAGCTTCCCAGAATCTACTTCGCCTTTCTCCGATCTTATCATTCTTGTACGTTCTCTTTAACAGCTTATCCTAACCTTTGCTCCTACCATTCTATGGTCACTTCCGACATTAAAACGGTTAAGGACAGTACAATTACAAAATATTGTTTTATCGTTTAACATGATGTAGTCAATTTCACTTGTGAGGCCAGTTGGACGGTTCCATGCCCATTTTCTGCTGATTTTTTTCTTATAAAACGAATTCATAATATACAGTTCTTGTCCTTCCGCAAAATCGACCAATTTGTCACCTCGATTGTCCCGCTCACCACTTCCATATTCCAATTCTAGCATTAAAGTCACCCATCAGAATTTTGTACCGGAACTTCTCGTTATCTAGAAGCTGGGGGCACTAGTTTTGGGTTTTAGTCATTTTTTTCAAAATTGAACGGATATCGTTTCACTCAATTTTTTTGGACAACCAGATCTGGACTTATTCTGCACTGTACCATGTAACTTAAAGTTTTTTATTATAGTAGGACTTGAAGGACTTATTTGACACAAAATATACTGTATTAACAATTTCGTTATAAGATGTTCCTTCACTTCGTAATTTTACAATTAAATTTCTAGTTTGAACAGAAATTTCGTTTCTAACATTGTAAAAAAAATAATATACTCTGAAAAAGCTAAATATTACTATTCTCTTGAAGTGTGTTCCTAAAATGTACTAAAATATAATTTGTATTTCTGATAAGAATAATAGAAACAGTAAATAATTTTTGATTTCTTCAAGTTTTTTGTCTATCTTGCTATATACTTACTTTTGTGAGCTTACTATATGCTTACTTTTGTTACCATTTATTTAATTTGAATGTAATTTGCAATTAAAAATTTGGTTTCATTCCTATTGTTGTTTATTTGTATTGGGAAAGTAACTTGTAAAAATAAAAAAGCATAGTGTGCGTAGACTTTTCTAACTGACTGTAATTGGAGAGTTAAAAATTCTAGCGTTTAAAAATTTTCAACCGTTAAAGGTAGTATTGTCTTCCACATATCTTGCTTCAAAACGCCTGAATACTCCGGGATGAACACTGAGACCTTCGAAAACCTCGCCTCGTGCTGAACACTCGTCTCCATATCAAAAAGACTGACAGCGACCTAGTAGCCGACGCCGCAGACAGTCCAGCTTAAGTTATCCCACCATAGAGGTAACATATATTAGTTAGCCAAGCTCTACACAGGCTTATTTTTTTTGTATTTTTTAGAGTGTTTTAGGATCCGACCGTTTTAAGATCCAGACGTTTTAAGATCCGGACATATTAGGATCTGGACATTTTAGACTCGACATTTTAGATTTTGTAGATACGGGACATGTTAGATACCAGACGTTTTTGACGTGGAGCATTTATGGTACCAAACGTTTTGGATTCTGTACATACGCCCATCTTAGGTACCGGACTTTTCGATAGCCGGAATAGCACCACAGAGAATAGACTTTATTTAATTATTATTTTCACTATTATTACCAATTTATTATTCAATCACTTTCACACCTCAAATACCGCAGACAGCCACAAATACCGAACTACAAGACTTGTGTAACCCCTTGTTGCATGCACGTAACCTCGCGCCACCCGCCCACGCATGTGAAACAGATCATTTGTCCCGAGCAAGCTTAGGTAAGTTCGTACAAACTATGTGCTTTGGTAATAAAAACAAAGGAAGGAGACGAAGAGTTTCATTGTTAATTATGTTTTTACGAAAACAAGTACTATGATTTCTTCTTTCACCCAGGGTTAAATACTACGGTTTCGTCTCTTAATCAGTGTTAAATAAATTAATAATAGTGTGGTAATAAAATAAATTAATAATATTAAATAAAATGGACAAACTTGTGACAAAACGAAATGCATCGTCTACATCTAGTGAGACAGTAAAGAACAAGGCCAGATTGTAAAATGAAACAGATTCAAAAGATGGATTAATTGAATGATAAGCCACAATATGTTGTTTGTTATCAAGTTCTGTCCGCGACAAGCATGAAGCCTTCAAGATTAGTCCGGTATCTGCAAACAAAACACCCGTCTTTACAAAACAAACTATTATAATTTTTCGAGCGTAAATCACTCGTCTTGAAAAATCAACAAATCAAACTGTAATCAGATCGCAGCAGTCCAATCATCCTATTTAGTATGATTAAGAGTGACCAGGGAGTCTAAGCCCCACACGTTTGCGGAAAAGTTCATTTTACCCGCTGCCATGATTATAGTCGATGTGATGATCAACGTGATGAGGTCCGAGAAGCAAAAAAGTTGAAAACTATACCACTTTTAAATGACACAATATTGAGATGTATTAATGAAATGGTCAATGATGTTCACGATCAAATAATTGAAAATATTAAATTAAGTGAATTTTTTGCTATTCAGTTCGACGAGTCAACAGAGGTGTCGAATTTGGCTCAATTTTTGTGTTTTGTCCGATATGAATGTGGGGGATGTAAATGCAAATCAATCCCTGTGTGTGCGAAGTGTCCCGAAGTGTGTTGCAACTGGCGAATGACTCTCTAAATTTTTATTGATACAACACAAAACGAAAACTTGGACTTTAATAAATGCATTGCGGTATGTACCGATGGCGCGAAAACGATAACGGAGAAGAACACATATCGAGTGTCCAGTCAAATAAAGACCATTTGCGACACGTACTGCTTTTCTTGTTCAATCAAAAGAAAAACGCAAATATATGAAAGCCATCATATACTTATGGAACCTTACAATGACAATGTCCCAATGCAAAAGACTTGTGGCCGTTGGTCAGTTGATGATTCATAAGTGGTGATTTCGACTTGAAAGACAAATAACACCCTGGTCAACTGAAAGAATTTGAAGATACCGATTGCAAGCATTGTTAGAAGAAAACGATATTCAAACGCAACAACAAATGGCAGAGAGGTTAAATCTTGGTCGCCGAATCTTTTGTAATCGTTTGCATGCAATGAGAAAGATCCAGCTGAACGACAAACAGATGGAAAAGAGAAAAACCACTAACCCTTCCAACTACCCCTTGTTTTTATCGATGTCTCACAAAGTTTCCATGAAACATTTCAACAAATACGGAGATGTCAAAAAAATGTCTTGATGAGTGACTCACCTCAAAAGATGTATAGTTTTTCTGAAAGGGCATCCACAAATTGCACTTTGAATCAACCATTTTTGACATTTCTCCCAAATTAATCTTTTTTTAAGAAAAAATTAAGAATTATTAACTACCATACCTGATTTGAAATACAAGAATTTAATGACGGCTCAATATTCAATTTTTTTTCATATTTACAGAAACACTAACATCGACTGAGTTAAATTACTATTACTATTATATTTACTATTATACTACTATATTATATTTCAACGCATGCGCAATTATATTACCAAAATATTTTTGACGAGTTACGCCATCTTCATGTTGAGGCTGGAAACTTTTCTGACTACCCTCGTATGAATGCTGCATGAGTTAACAGAGAAAAAATTGATAGACCGATTAGCTTGCGATCCTCTATAGAAGCGCAATGAAATCGATTCATTTTAAAAGCAATATTCGATGACCTATGTATGAAAATATAAACACTCTTTCATACATTTGCATTATAGTATAGTTCAAAAACTTAAAAATGGCAGTAATAAAGATATTTGAGGCTGCAATAGCACTATAATTGTTTAATTTGGACTAAAAAATTATAAAATCCTTGAGAGATCATTGAACTACCATCAGATCTTAAAAAAGTCTATATATAGTGTGGTTTATGACCCAGAGAAGTTATTCGTTTAAATTTTTTAGGTGGAGTTAGAAATACGGTTATCGTCATAGGATATTGCCAAATACTAATAACATTTTATGGCCGCAATTAAGGCATATGGATCTAGACCATCGCTTCTCAACCTTTTTAGTGTCGCGACTCCCTAAATAGCCAAAAAGTAAAAAAAAAAAACATTGCGACCCCCTCATTACAATATGATAATTTTACATTTACCAAAGTTTTACATTGGCCGGTTAACACGGCGTTACGGGTTACGAATCATGAAAAAAACGAATCATCTATTTGTCTTTGTATTAAATGACGAATCGTCAATGACGGATGTATGTGTGAATGGGCCGTTACACTTATACCGAAATACCTTACATAGCCACAAATACCGAATTACAAGACTTGTGTAACTCCTTGTTCTTATATTCCTTTTACCAGTTCGATCATGTGCCCTATACTTGCATGGATTTGTAAAACGACTTGTAAACGACATTTATCCCGAGCACGCTTAGACAGGTTCGTATAAGCTATGCCCTTTGGTAATAAAAACAAAGGAACGTGACGAAGAGTTTAATTGTTAATTACGTTTTTACGGAAACAAGTATTATTATTTTTTCTCTTACCCAGTTTTAAGTACTACGATTCCTTCCCTCACTCAGTGTTAAATAAATTAATAACAGTGTGGTAATAAAATAAATTAAAAATATTAAATAAAATTGACAAATTTGTGACTGATAACAACAGGAAATGCACCGTCTAAATCTGGTGAAACAGTAAAGAAAATACCAGATTATACAATAACACATATTTAAAAGATGGATTCATTGCATTGGATGACAAGCCGCAATGTGTTGTTTGTTATCAAGTTCTGTCCGCGGGAAGCATGAAGCCTTCAAAATTAGTCCGGTATCTTGAAACAAAACATAAATCACTCGTCTTGAAAAACCAACAAATTTTTATCAACACATCAAGCCATAATGAGACCGCAGCACTTCAAGCTTCCTATTTAGTAGCATTAAAAGTGGCCAGGGAGTCCAAGCCCCACACGATTGCGGAAAAGTTCATTTTACCAGCTGGCATTAATGGCAATTTCAAAAAAGTTGAAAGTGGTATAATTATACTATATATATATATATATATATATATATATATATATATATATATATATATATATATATATATATATATATATATATATATATATATATATATATATAGTTATATAAAGGTTAAATGAAGTGAATTTTTGCTATAAAGGCATTGCGGTATGTACTGATGGCGCGAAAGCGATAACGGGGAAGAACAGTAGTGTGATAGTAAAATTAAAAGACATTTTACTACATATGGAATGAAATCACTACTTTCTTTTACAAAAAGTTCTGTCAGAACCCGTAAAAATTGTTAATTTTATTAAAAGCCGAGCATTGCAGACTAGATTGCTTTCCACATTGTGCGAAGAAATGAGTATCAAATATGACTCTGCTCATGTCAGGTGGTTCATTTTTTTTACAGATAAAACTAGCTTATTTTCAGAGTTTTTACAAGATGGAGAAAGTTTATTACTGTCGGCTGACTTGAGTGATATATTTTCACATTTGAATGTCTTAAATACGAGTTTAGAAGGCAGTAATAAAAACATTTTACTAATGACAGACAAAGTCAATGCCTTCATCACGAAGCTTGGTATTTGGATTATACGCATTGAAAAACACAATTTTGATACTTCACTTTAACTTCAGATTATATTACCAAAAATATGGATTTAGAAAATTATTTTATTGGTCGCATGTTGAGACTATGAAAATGCATTTACGCGAATTGAAAATTAAATTATTCGAATATTTTCCAGGTAACAACGATGATTTGTCGAAAAGATGGGTTCTCAATCCGTTTGATGAAAATGTTGTTGCAGCTACTGAATTACCTATTGAGATTTACAACCAACTTATTGAAATATCGGACAACAAAATTTGACAACTAGAATTTAACTCAAGATTTAAATAAGTTTTAGTTTGCACGGCGATGTGAATACGGAAGCCTAGTAATGAAAACTTTGAAACCATTGATCTCTTTTGCTACTTCTTACTTATGCGAAAAAGACTTCTCCTCTATGGTGGCTTTAAAAACTAAATAAAGAAATCGTCTATCATCGGAAAATAATTTATTTAAAGTGAAAAACAAAATCAACTGTCGCATTAAATTATTATTTCAAATAACTTTGGCTATTACTTTGTTTAAGTTCATTTTATTATGTTGTTATTACCTGGTAATATTTCATTTTCTAACACATGTTTTTAAATTGAAAATACTTTAATAAAAACATTGATCTAGATAGTACGTAATTTTAACAAGATGGAGTTACACCGAACAGTGGTGCTGAAATAATTGATTTGCTACGCACCAAATTTCCTGAGCCTATTATTTTCTTAAATGGTAATAAGATTCTCATATATGTTAAATATAATATAGAACATGTAAATATTCAACTTACTTTAAAACCATTTTTTCCATCTCTGATAAATACTTCATCTTCCACGTCACTTATATCATCCTCATCTAATGATATGCTCTCTCTAACTTCTCCTTTTAGATTCATTCCTGAATATGTTGCTGTTTTAATCACCATCTATAATTTAAAAAATAGATTACACTCAGAACATTATCATTGCCAATACTTTCCAATTTATTTGAGATCAGTAGGGGAAGCTGGGGTAAGATGAGGACCCACGTTATTATGGTACCACGTTATTAAGCCTTCTAGTAGTCTTTCCACAAAGGTATTTAGTGTGCTGATCATTGAGAACCGGGAGGTACACTTTACGATTCGGTGAGTAAAAATATGTTTATTTGCTATTGTATCTAATTTTTTAGACATATGGGATACGTGTTTGTTTGTAAAATATGTTTTACTACTAGTGTGCCATAAATTTGTCGTAAACTATGTTCTATTTACTAAAATATAACCGTAGTTTTGTGTCGGTCGCAGTTCTTTTATAACGTCAAAAAAATAAAAATATTCAAACATTTCGATAGGGGAATGATGGGGTATGATGGTACCCCATCTTGTCTCACACAATTTTGTATCTATGTTTCTCATCTTTTACAGCATTGTGTTATTGTAGTTTCGGAAAATAGTTAGAAATTATAAAAGAAAAATAAAGAGAGGGGAATGGACAGAAGAGGCAATGTAAAGGCGATTTAAGACGTGTTATATGGAAAAAAAGTTATAAATTAGCTAGCAAGTATTACGGCGTTTCTCAAACTACTCTAGAACGTAAAGTGAAGTTAGCCAGGCAGAATGGCAACCAAATTTGCAAAGTCAAAGTTCCCATTTTCCCCATTCCATTTAGGCTCCATTCGCACTACTTTCACCCAAGAGAAAGAAGAAGAACTCGTTGCCTATTTAAAGCAGATGGGGAGTCGTCTGTTTGATTTCATAACTTTAGAACTACTGTTCTAGCTGTCTGCAACCACAAACACCGCAAATTCAATGAAGAAAAAGGTAGATCTGGCACTGGCGATTGGTCAAAAAGGACACGTGGTCAGATTTTATATTAATTTACTCTGTTCTGTCTATGATCACGCTTCTAGCCACTTCTATAGTGTAATTCGCGGTAACGAAATAGGTCATGGGTTGCCGAAGCGCACCGATTAAAGAACACGTGCTTTGGGCACAGACAAGTCTGTGCCGCTACTGTTTTCTGTACTATCGCGGGCGTAAAACAAAGGCTTTGTTAATAACCCGGAGATTAAACGCATTTATAACGTCATATCTTGGGCGCTGCCCCATTCTCAATAGTCAGGTGTTTTTCGTCATCGCCATTTTCGACTTTTTGAGTGGTTGCAAAGTGAATGTTTTCAAGGATTACAATAGTGAAGATGAATTACAATAGTGAAGTGCAATATATGAATAGAAATAATGTCACATTAACATTTGAAAACCGAATTGTCATCAAAAATCACCAATTAAATCTAATAATTCAAAGGTGTTGTACAATAGAAAAAGGTGTAAAGGTGTTTTTTGCAAATCTGTTCCCGATTTTTTTTTCGATCATCCAAAAGGACAACTGTTCTGGACAGCGTTGTGGAAAACCGTCTACCCCGTATAGCCCCTACCAGATGGAACTTTACATCTAAATGTGTGAATACTGTTTACATTTACAAAGAATTGCAAACATGTGTTGAAGAAATTATGGATGCCGAGTCGGATAAAAATTCTATTAATCAAGCTCAGGGGTTAATAAATTATTTGGTGGATCATAATTTTAAATTTTGGTTTTTTATTTTTAATAAAACAATGCCTCACTGTAACATTCTCTTTGATCAACTGCAAAGCAGGCAACTGGATGCACTTAAAGTTAAAAAGAATTTGGTAACTTTTTCAACATCCATTCAAAATATTATCGATACTATAGCGATACAAATTAATCAAGAATTTGGTAACTTAACTGGTGAAGAATCTACAACGATCATAGAGAATCGCAGAAAGAAACGGAAATTTACTGACAAGGAGGACCCCAATTCCAATGTCAGGATATGCAAGGAAGTCTGTAATAACTTAACCATACAGGTTCATGAACGTTTTAATTTCGATGTATACCTAAATGTTGCAAATATATTTGAAACTGAAAAATTTGGTGAATATCGAGCCGTCTTTCCAAATGAAGATATTAAAATTGTGTGTAACCTGTTTGCAAACGTAAATTACTTAAAATTAAAAAATGAACTCTCGGTAATATACGCACGGGACGATTTTATAAAACACAGTGGGGCTATTCCGCTGTTACAAATGTTTATCCAAAACAATTTAACATCAACATTTAGTGAATCTGTGGAATTGCTGACTATTTTGTGTACCGTCCCTATGACGACTGTGGAAAGCGAAATATGTTTCTCTACCCTGAAATGAATTAAAACATTTCTAAGGAACACTATAGGCCAGAAACGCCTGTGCGCGTTAGCAATGCCATCTATTGAAAAAAAAACTTGTGAAGTCAATATCAATTTTTAATGATCAAGCCATCGACCACTTTGCTGCTCAGAAAGTTAGGAGAATGGACTTCAACTACAAAAAGATTTAATGGTCATGGTCGTATGGTAAGTTTAGCAAAATTTTATTCTCTAGATACCTATTTGAAAATTTGATGTCTGACAGTTACACTCGTATTTCTATACAGCAAAGTGTGTGTATGACACTAAGAAATTTAAATTTTTTTGTTGCGTCGCATTTCCCTATCTCCGTTCCTAAATTTGGTTATACATGCCCCACCTGTTTTTTCCCCCACGAACCGCCGCTGAGATCTGGCAAAGACTGGATAAGAGGTTTTTTTTTGAATCGTCACCCTGATTTGACTCCCAGAAAACCGGAAAATACTTCCGTAGCTCGAGCTGCTTGTTTCAACAAGGTCTCTATAGGAAAATACCTTGAAAAACACTTGCTGAGTATAAATTTATAACTGTGACAAAACCGGGGTTTTTGTTGTACCCAAAACAAGATCAAAAGCGAGCGCTATAGCGGGGAAAAAACAAGTAGGTGTGTTGACGTCTGCTGAGCGGGGCACAACTGTGATCGTTGAAATTTGCTTTAATGCTGCAAGTACTTACGTGTCCCCGATGTTCATTTTTCTAAGGAAAGTAATGAAGCGTGAACTTTTAACAGATGCTCCCCCCACTGCTTGGGCTGAATGTTCAGATTCTGAATGGATAACTGTGGATATTTTCTTGAATTAGCTAAAAACGTTCATCGAATTTACAAAAGCTTCAAAATAGAGAGTCCTGTGTTGCTTCTTTTAGACGGATGTCACGCACACATAGAATTTGGAACTTATAGATGAAGCTAGTAAAAACGAAGTGATAATAATATGCTTCCCTCCTCACACAACCCACAAACTGCAACGTAGAGACGTGGGATTTATTCCACCACTGAGCACTTTTTAGGATCACTATGTTATGGTGTGGTTAAGATCACATCCAGGACAAGTGGTAACACAGTTTCAAATAGCAGAGCTGTTTGGAGAAGCTTTTATTCGATCAGTGAGAATGACAACAGCTTTGAACGCATTTAAAGCCTGTGAGAGCTGGCCTTACAACGCTAATATTTTCACTGACGCTGATTTCATTGCCGCTGAAGCTATATATATATATATATATATATATATATATATATATATATATATATATATATATATATATATATATATATATATATATATATATCGAAATAAGTCAAGTACAACAACAGATTAGTGAAATTCAAACAACAACGGCAATTACATCACAGTCACAATATTTACAAAGCATCTCGTCTGCTACCACTAATATTCCACAATCATCCCCAATTTCGGATTTGCCAAGAGACAGCACAATCATCTCAACAAATTGTCCGGAACACTTGCGGAAAATGGGCTCACTGTGGTTGTGTCGGTGGAAGATGAGGACGAAGATTCTGTTCACATCTATCTATTTTGTGAATACTGAATACAGCCTGTTAGTACTGTTAGTACCCCATCTTGCCCCTAGGACGGGGCAAAGGAAATGTTTTTTTATCGATTTATTTTGCTAAGAGTTGTTTTTATATTTCGTTTGATATGATGTTGAAATAGTAAATACTGTTGATTATTTAAATTAAAGTTTATAATTTCTAGAATTACATTATGTCGTTTTTCTAACCGATTAACCTTAAAGGCACCGTCTTACCCCACCTTCCCCTACACCAAGAAAATTTAATTAAAAAAAATACATTACAAGTACTAAGGAAAATCGATTTATGTTTATTATTACATAATTTATTCAGGAATACTTTGAAAATTAAAGTGATGAAAATTAAAATGATTCGAGTATCGTCCAAGTGTGGTTAAGTTTATCCTGACCATATGAATCATAAATGAACAAGTTTTTGATCTGAATTATAACATAACATATCCTTAGTGCATTTCATTTATGATGTATTTTCAGCTCTAGTAGCAATTTGCTGTAGTTGATTTTAGAACTAACTTTATAAAAAGCATTATACCATAGCAGGGGCCAAGCTTCGCAGCCCTAGGTTACAATTAGTTATATTGGGCTTTTATAGCGTTTGATGCTTAAAAGCTTAGAATATTAGCGTGTAGTAATTTATTTGCGTAGTATGCGTTATTTCCTTTTTCCATTCTTGTTTTTGTTTCCATGCTTGTTAAATGATTAGCATATCTAAGGTCAACTAGAGACATGAAGTTGTTTACTCATTCAAAATTATAATTTGCTGTTAATCCTTTTTTTTCTTCGGTTCATCTTTTTGATGTTAGTATGTACTTTGTTTTATGGTTTATCGATAATCCTATGGTTTATCGATAATCCTACTTTCTTTATGCCTTTCTAGGTTACTAAGGGTCTCTTTCACCGCATTTTCGTTCCAACGTATGATGTCAATATAACCGCACTAAATAATTCTTATTGGAATATAAATTAAAGGTTTTATGGTCATAACAAAAATGGAATATATAAAAAAGGAATAATTTTAATATATTTTATTTTATTTTTTTATTAATAGTTAAATTATCATTTTGCAGATAATTATTTTAAAACTCCATCCATGTTACTCCATTAGAATTAGAATCTATTAGAATCCATTAGAACTTAGAATTCATTAGAACTCCATAAATGTTGCAAAACATCTAACCCATAGTTAACTAGACAAAATGAATATATTCTATATTTATCTGTAATTCAACATCTTTTGGATCGGTATAAGTATACTATATTTTTTAAATATATTGTCTTAAAAGTAAACAGTATAAACGTGCACAAATGCTATGTATATATTTTTTGCAGGATACTTACTTGGAGATAAAAATGTCGTTTTTAGGTTTTCTAATGTAAACACAGCCAAAAAACAAATTACCAATTGAGATTTGTACAAATATATGTTCTTGCAATCACTGCCGACAATTTATCAATGTAAAAGCACAAAACCAGCAATAATAAAAACGACAGAAAGACTGTTTTTAATAACAATATTTCCATCTGACATTGTCTCTGAGGAAAACATATGTTTCAATCCTGACGGACTGCGTGCTTTTCCATTTCCAACTGCTCAAGCTCAGTTGTATTGATTTTCCGGCTATTTCCACACACAGATCGGTAGATCGTATTTATTTTTAGTACTGCTATATTCCTACTGCGTACTATCTACCCTTACAAAATAAATATTTGTAAAATATCGCTACAAATGATTCATTATCAATTTAATATTACCGGTAAATATTTTTATATTTGCAATGATTAAGATAATGCAGCCTTACGATTATTATTACTATTGTGTTGTTTAAAAAGAATGTTTTTTGTGTTTATTTTGAAATAAAAATAGTATGATTATTAGGCTTGAATGTGTTTGTATTGTATCCGAATTTCATTTCATTTCCCGAATTAATTTTATTTTTTAATTACGTATATACTTGTTGCCTTATCCTTAACCAGTTGGAATCGTGGAATTAGTATATAACTAATAATATTGCATTTAGTTGTATTTATGTATAATATGTTAGATTCAATCCAAACTCGAACTTGATCGACTTGCTCCTGTGGTACCACACAATTATGGTAGCCTGAAGCAATTGAAAAAATATTTAGGTCATCTACACCGAAAAAAGTTTTTCGCAGTCAAGACATATAACATACCAATGCAGTCGCAGTCAAGACATATAACATAGGATTTATACGATGTTGTATAAATCCTCTTCAGAAACTGGTTCATACCCATCCGATGGTGTGTACGACAAAGGTTTCGAAATCGGTTTTAAAAATTGGTTGATTCTTTTGTTTGTTAAGAAATACTATTATATAATTTCATATTTTACCAGCAAAAATGTACCATTTTACAAATAGAAGTAGCCAGTCGCGTTGGTGCGGCGGTAAGAGCGCCTGCTTTGCCGAATCCGCGCTGGAGCGATTTTTCTTTCTTCTGTCCGTTTATCTTTCCTAAATGTTTGTGATTGTTTCTAGGTAAGAGTGTAAAATCCGACTACGAATTACCCCTCAGTCACGCCAGTTAAAGGCTGGGTAAGGCCGGATGCCTTCTGAGAAGTGTTCTACGTTCTACGTTCTCGCCAGTCGGTAGGTTTCCGCATAGACTTATGGGTAGGCACATAACCAAGGGTTTATAGCCCGAGGGGGGTGTTGGCCTGAGTTTGTCGGAAGCTGATGACCGTGGTTCGGAACCCACGTTAAGCTGTAGGTCCAGTCGCGCTAAATAGCCTAGTTGCTGATGCGCCTCTAACCCAAACACTTTACTTTACTTTACAAATAGAAATATAAAACTGTCTGTTGGTGGTCCTGCTAATAATCAATTTTATAACCAGATTTTCCAAAAAAACAACTATAATCTTTAAGCAATAACTTGCTGCGTTCGTCCATTTTTAGTATGGCATTTTACATTTTAAATTGCAAATACTTTCATCAATCCATTTTTCTATTAGAATACTAAACTCACCACTAATCATTTGTATTAATTTCTTGATACGCGTTTCGCTAACCATGTTAACATCATCAGGAGATGATTCAATCTGATTCTAAAACTAAATTATGTATTATTTATATGATAACCGTACCTAATGAAGTGTGCGTGAAGCCATTCTAATGAAGGTGCGGCTATCATATAAATAGAACATAATTTAGTTTTAGAATTAGATTGAATCATCTCCTAATAATGTTAACATGTTTATGGAAACACGCGGCGGGGAATTAAAAACAAATGTTTTAGTGTATAGTGCTAAATATCCTTGAGTTTAGTACTTACATCAATACAAATTATTATAACATGAGTGTATGCATGCTGCTGTTTGTTGTTTTACTTCTTACTGCTAATTATTGAATTTTTTATTATATTCATGCGGTTTTGTCTGTTAGACTTTTAAACATTTTAAACTTTACGGATTATCTGATTCATTTGTTAACAACAGATCTTGGCCACTGTATTCACCGGAGTTAGTAAATGAAAACGTCCGGTTAAAATTATCGAATTTTGAATAGATGATCTATGGATATGTTCCAAAATTCTTGGAAATAATAAATCGCTCGAAAATAGGGAGGCCATGTAATGAGGTATAACTAGAAATACACTACATAGGTATGTTTAAACTTTACACTCTGTAAATTCAGTTATATTTCAAACTACAACATCATATTTAAATATATTTCGCATACAATATATCAAGTTTACATATATCACATTCAGTGTTTTGTTTTGTGTCACCGTATTTACGTATTATCTTTATTTTGACTATTAATATGAGGTTTTTCACGTATAAAAACTGCGACTGAAAATATCTGAAAATAGTATTAATGCAAGTGTTAAATATTTTTGTTATTTTAATTTTTATCTATGGAAAAAAAAATTTATAGTGTTTCCTGTAACTGTGGATTGACGGTTTAATGATTATTGATTAATCCTCGAATATTCAAAAGTTTCCATTATTATATAACCTTTCAGGTTAGCCTAATTCTTGCTACATCCGCCATTTCGTCAACATTATATAAAAATATATTTTACTTTGTATTGAGCCGTTTTAAGACCAGTTTACTTTGTAAATCAAAAACATTTATAAAATCATAATTAATTATTGAATAAATAAAATATTTAATTTATTTTGTTTCATCTAAGAAAAACCTCGTTTGAGAAATTTTAAACACATGTAAATTTTATTTACGGCTTATTCAAGCACATTCAATAATCATCACGACTATGATATGAATTATATGAAATTATAATCTAAATACTAAATAAATTAATGTGATAGAGTGCATTATATAAATATGCTTGTTTATATTTTGCTGATTCAACGCAGAAAATATATTTATTCGGGTAGCTATACCTTAACGATTAGTGATATCTCTGTCGCACCAATGCACATGGCTTTGTTCTTATCCTTTTTTGGTTTCATATAAGTTGGCCGGCGTGAGTGGGGAAATTGTTTCATTCAATATATCAGTTGACAGGTTGCTTTCGAGTTGTACCTGTTTACATGGGTTCGGCGGTTCTGTCAGTTTGTATCGATAATGTGATATTTAAAACTCTAGCCGTAAAAATTCGCGTATTTTAAAACGGTTTATTTAAAATCTTGTTATAATGTGTATTTTAGTAAGTAATATGTTTGAAACTCACTAGTTTTGACAGAAAACAGATCGACAATATCAGAAAAATCAACTAGGTCATTAATGTAATCCATAGGAATATCCAAATGAGTAGGAAGCATGTAAATAATGATATGGACTCTGGTTTGGGTAGTGATGACGACCGTCGTGGTTCAAGGACCAAAGAACAAAAGCAGCTTCATAACCAACAGCTTTTGAGCGGATGCTTTATAGATGCAGCTAGTTTATCTGATGAGGCTGAAGTAACTGATCAAAGGCGGAACGATGAACGACGGCAAGGTGCTCTTATTTTTCAGTCTTCAATACCTCAATTCTCAATGCTACAAATGTCCAATTCAGCTGATGATAGAGTTTTTGGCTCACCTCGAAGTGGCTCTAACTTCCCAGATACGTCCACCCCTTATAATTCTATTGTCCAACTTGAAGAAAACGGGGATCAAGAGCACAGTAGGAACAAATCACCGTTGGGATTCTATGTTGATTTAAGCCAAGTGCCTGATACTCCTAAGACCCCTCCATCAACGTCCACCAAGAAAAACATATTTTCCATGGTAATTGATTTTGAAGGACCAAAAAAAGATAAACCAAGTAAATTAAGTTCATCATATACATCTTATAAAAGGCCCAAACCAAAGCCTAATATTTTAAATAAATGTAACGGTAATGGAAGTTTGTCCTCAAGTGTCAGTTCTGTGAATTCTATATGCATGGCCAGTACTAGTCGACATAGTGAAGAGCAAGAATCAAAATCAAATGGAAACCATCAGGAATTACCAAGTATTGGTGTTCTAAGTGCATCGTTAATAAATAAACTTTCTATATCATCTAAGTCTTCAAGTGAAGAATCTAGTGATAAGAACATTGTGGAAAAAAGTGAAGAAGAACCTTTGGGAGAATCATTAGTCTTACCTGATGAGGGAACATCACCAACAGACCCAGATGAAAATGAGATAAATGAATCTTGTGAACCAAAAGAGGACATGACAGTAGTAGACATCTTTCAAGATAACTGTAAAATTGAAACAAATGAAGATGTTCAATTGACTGAAGACAAACAGGTGAGTCAGAATTAATAATAATAATCCAGATTATATAAATTTATTGTACGCTTTACTCAAGCATTTTTCATCAAAAATTACCATTTTATTTATTTAACTGTAAAGGTTTTAAAAATAAATACAAAATAGTTTATTACACTGGTACCATTTTCAGTCATACTCAACTTAGCTTGATTTTTTCTTCGAACATTCACAAAGGTGTTTTGATCAATTAGATACAGAGAGAATAATATTTAAGTCTTGTTATAACCTTTGATTGTTTCATTGACATCGATAATATATTTAATTTAGGATGATTTATATAGATATATGGTAACTCTAAATTCAGTTAAATACAACAAAATATTATTTATAGTTATCTTTAAATTGTATACAAAGATTTATAAAAGCAAAAAGCATAAAGCTATATATAGTATTTATCAATTGATATAGTATACATAATATGTATTATACATATTTTCTATAGGGTTTTTTAAAGTGAATTTTTAAAACAATTTGATTTATACAAAAGGTTCACTTTTTATTTAATTCGAAAGTTAAATAGCTGCTGTTTCTGGGTGAAAATAATAACACTTAAATGTTTGCTCTGATTTACATATAGTGCCCCTTTTGTTAAAATTTTCAATAAGGTTTTTATTTCATTGTGTTTCTGTCTCACTAGTGACGTGTTGGATATTGATATTTGGCACTTAAATTGTTTAAAAATTATTTATGACCTGTCATTTAATCTCATCTCCAAAGAAAACAGTCAAAAATTGTCAATTTGCATGATCTCGGTAACTAATCCCTCACCACTTAAGGAAATAAAATGTTCAGGATATTTCGTGTGAAATAAATTGTATATATAGCACCTCTGTGATATGGTGCCATCCTGTTGAAACTGTATACTGCCCAGATCATATAAAAGTACAAATACAAATCTTACAAACTACAAATCCATGATTTCTCCAGGATTATAAACCACACTAAAAAGTTACCATTTTAGTATTTAATGGTGTTTCAATGATGACTTCTGGATTCTTTTCACTACATATATAGGCGTCTGATATGTCAAGATGAAAATGCAGCTGTTAGATGCTGATGCAGATCGTTTATTTAAAGAAGGCTTTCTTGACATGTTACATAAATAATACATTATTTTTTGTTTTTTGGTGTAATTACTTTTATTTTAATATCACCTCATTTTATTTAATTAAGCATAGGAAAGAGATGATTTTTTAGTTAAATGACGTTTAATAAAAAATGATTATGAATATACAAATTAATATAAATATAAAATAATTTACGATTTTTTTAATTATAATGTTTAAGGTCTTTATTTATATTTAATTTTGGTAGTATTTCAACTAGGAAAGGTTTTATTATACTCTTGCAATGGTGCTCTAGTTAATTAGATACATAAGTTTTTATTAGGCACTACATAATATTTATAATTTATTGCCATTATTTATTTACGAGGATAGAGCGCAAAGGTAATTCCTTTTCTGAAAAGTAACTTTGTAGTAACGCACCATGAATGTCAAGCCGTTATAACATTTAGTTTTGTTTTGACAGTTATTGAAGCAGAATGTTTTGTTAGAAATGGGTCGTAGCATCCAGTGAGCAGCTGCTGAAAGAGTGCAAGTTTTAACATTGCGGAAAGAAGCAAAGTCACTAAAGGAACTTCCAAGGATCGTCGGGCTTTCAAAAAAAAATGGACAATGCCCTAAAAAACAATCAATTGACGAAAACAGTGAGCTAGAAAAAAAAACGACAATTCATACTGACAGGCCGATTGTCCGAATTTAAAAAGAACGACCCATTTAAATCGTTTACCGAAGTTAAAAGTGAACTGGGATTAGAAGTTCAAGAACAATTCGAAGAAGGCTTCAGGCAAGTAACTTACAAGGTAGAGCAGCTAGAAAAGTCTCTTTGTTATCCGCCAAGAATGTAAAACAATGTTTAAAGTTTGCCCAGGATATGATGGAAATTGGTATAGTGAACAGGGAATCAGGAAATGGCGCAATATTTTATAGAGCAATGAAATCAACATGGAACCGGTTCCATGATAGGTTCCAATGATAGGCGATATGTTAGAAGACCACTCAACCAAGAATTATTACCAAAACATACTATTAAAACTGTAAAGCATGGAGGCAGTAATATAAAGCTGTGGCCAACTTTTTCATGGTATGTTGTAGGACCAATTTACCGGATTAAAAAAAATATTTACCAAAATGTGTACATCCACATTCTTCAGAGAGTCATGCTATGCTGCCTTTTGCAAAAGAAAATATGTCGCTGATATGGAGATATCAACAGGAGAATGATCTCAAACATACTGCTCGGAAAACGAAACAATTTCTTATTGACAATAAAGTGGATTTACTGACGTGGCCTTCCCAATCGCCGGACGGCAATCCCATTGAGAACTTGTGAACTTACCTCAAGAACGTAACGAACATAAACGAACGAACGAACATAAAACGAGAAACAATCTTGAACTTTGGGAGGTGATTAAAAAAGAAGGGAAGCTATACCATTAGAAATGTATAAGATTTGTAAACTCTATGCCCAAAAGATGCGCCGAAATATTAAAACATAAAGGTCATAACACTAAGTATAAAATGTTTATAGTAAAAATGTAGTTTATAGTTTAGTACTTTGGTTAAATATTAAATAGAATTATTGTGCTTGTTTCTTGGTTGGCTCTATTTTTAAGACCACATTTTCATGTTATTTTGTCTCAATTTTTGATAAATATTATGTTTACAGTTTTTTTTAAACTAAGTTTGATATTATGTTTTTCCTATTTCTATACTTTTACCTTGCACATTAAATTACGTGAGCTTATCTAATTGAAATTTTTAAAGTTATTAGACATTAGAGTTTATCAGAATGAATATACTATAAATAGTTTATTCCATAAAACTATTGATAATTACGCCCAATTTACTTTGAAATGTTTTTCTAAACAACTGCAAATGCGCTTTTATCATTTATTAGATACAAAACAAATTATTTTCTGATATTGTTACAATATTTCTAATTATTTGACTGACATTCATTACTCATTCCTTATCGTATAAATGTTGATATATATAAAGTGTATGACCGTTTATGTAGCAATATTTATTAGAAACAAAATCTTCCTTTCTTCCCGATAGATATAACTAATCATAATTTGTAATCGTTTAATTTATTATACGTTATAATACTTTAATACTTTTTAGATGAAATTTGAATGTGAAGTTAAACAATTATGTCAGTATCTAAGAGGGTGTAATATTAACATTTTTTCAATTGTCTCTGTAAATTTGCTTCTAAAGAGAATTAAAAAAATAACACACTACACACGGGAAAGCACTCGTCATGTTAACACACATTTTTAACGCTTGTTTTAAAATAGGATACGTTTCTGTCCAATGGAAGGTAGTGGAAATCATATTAATTCTGAAACAGGTTAAATCTTCTTTCGAAATTAAGACATATCGACCTATCAGCCTTCTGCCAATACTTTCCAAATTACTAGAAAAAGTTATAGCCGACATACTACAAACTAATATACCAAATGATAAATTAATTCCGAATCAGCACTTTGACTTCAGCTAAAATCACTTTAATATAGAGCAAGTACAGTGTGATTGGTATAATACATACTGCATTTCAGGAAAAAAGCTATTGCTATTGTATCTTTCTTGACTTCAGTCAGGCGTTTGACAGGGTTTGGCACCCAAGCTCATTGTATAAGTTAAAAAAGATCTTGTCTCACACTATTGTATCCTCAAATCATATCTAGAAGAAAGATTATTCCATGTGATATATAACGATTACACAACAAACATGCATCCAATAAATGCAGGCATCCCATAAGGAAGCATAATCTCGAACCCATTCTGTACACGGTATATACTGCTGATTTCCCTGTCGACGGGCACAATCTTGCCTTTCCCGACGATACGGCAATTAGCATCAAAATCCAAATATTGCTACACAAACTCTTCAGACCAGTTTAGATAAAGTACAAAGTTGGGCAAATAAATGGAAAATGAAAATAAATGAAGACAAATCGGTCAACAATTTTCATAAAATGTCATGGCGGTATCAGAAATTCGGTTATATAATAAATCATCCCTAAAGCGGAAAAAGCAAAATATAAATATTTGGACAAAAGATTTGCATGGAAGACTCACATATAGCGTAAAAATAAACTAGAAGTCAAATTCAAAAAAACAATACTGGCTAGGTTGAAGTAGATCAAAGTTATCGCTTAGCTTGGTGTTTTTTGTTATATAAACAGATTGCATTTAATACAAACAAAAAAACTACATACAGGTTGTGTGTAATCATCGTATTTTATCTCTATATTTGCTTTTAATTTTTTTATATTTGGGAAATTGAAAATCTTTTCAAATATATTTGTGTATCCCAGCTATAGATTATTTATGATAGGAAAACAATTTGTTTTTGACACAGTCTACACCCATTTCACTAACTTTATAATTATTTTAGTTAACTTTGCTATATTATATTAGTTGTTAAAATTCAGATATTCTCACAAGGAATAGTGAGAAGTTAGATGCTTTTTAAATAAAATATTGTTTTCTTGATCGAAAATCGATTTATTTTTCAACGTAGAGACATTTCATCCCGAGACAAAATCCAAATTTTAAGACAATTACTCTGCATATCATAATAAAATAAATCCGGTTACACGAGTGACATTTTTAAATTTGGGTACTTACTTACGTACTTGTACTTAATATTAAGTACTAAAGTTAGTCCCACCATTTTTGCTTGATAAAAGCATTTCTTTTTGAAAGAATATGATTAAACCCGGAGCTTATTTATGGTTATGCTTGTAGCGAATAATATTTAAATTTATGATAAATATTTCTTACAATCTATTTGGAGTTAAGTTTTATGGTATGTCCTTAATATAGTAAATTACATAAGTTATAATAATAACTATTAAGTATAATTACATAAAATAGTAAACGCTATTTTTTGGATTAGAAATATTTTCTTCTATTGGAACCTTTATGACCGGTGTAAAACACTAAAGTCGAAGAGATTTACCACTAAACACTAACTTTATTTAACTTATCGAAACGCATTTCGTTAACCATATTAGCATCATCAGGAGATGGTTCACTCTAATTCTAAAACTAAACTATAGTCTATTTAATGACAACCGTACCTAAAGAGGCGTGTAAAAATCATGAACCGTGAAGTTAACCAAGCGTTACATTAATAAATAGTATGCTAATCAAACAAAACGTTTCTTATTTGCCCAGCTAATGAATTAGTTCTAATCTTAGAACTTATTTAGTCCAAATTAATTAATCTAACTTGCATTAAGTACTTAAAAAGTGCTGGGAATTGGTCAAGAAAACACAAAATGTTTATCATTTATCCAAATGTATTATATCGCCTTTAAAGGTTCTTTAAAAGCTCTTCGAAATAATACACTTATGCCAACGAATAATCCAATTGTCAAAACATTTTTTAAACGCATTTTCCGGAATCGACTTCAGTTCTCGTTTCAAATGATGAATTCCCGGTACTTTTTGGACAGAATGTAAAAATCACATTTGAAATGGTTTTATAAATTACACTTATTGATGGCTGGTTGAATAATGTAAAAACTATTGTTTCATGAGATATATAACATTTTCACTTTGCTGTTAAAATATTACATTTTTAATACAGATTTACCTGAATCAAAACGCATTAGTAAGATTATGCTATGTAAATTGTATTTATAACAGTTTGCACTACTTTAGAGTGAAAGGTGTATTTATTATTATTAGGGGCGTATAGACCCGATTGGATCACGCAAAGCAAGCAAAGTATTCTTTCTGATCTTCCACACCTCTCTCCGTGGATCCTCTTTGTCTCCTCCGCCCACCTTGTCCCCGATCTCCTTGAAACTTCGCTCTCTGATGCGACGTTCCACATATCTATTTTGTTTCTGTACTTGCTTATGTCCTCAATCTCTGTCGAATCCATTTGTGCCTTTCCCAGATCAGTTCTGACTTGTGCGATCCATGGTACTATTGACTTGACCCCTTGTATGTATGTAAGAATTTTGTTGGTGAGTCTTGTCGGTGGGAGTCTACTGATATGTCCATAGAATTTCAACCTCCTTTTTTTATGCCCGCCGCTACGTTGGACATTCTCTCTGTGGTCTTTCGAGAATGTAATCTGTATCCTTCCTCTGTCAGTTTTGGGCCGAAAATTTTCCTCATAATTTTGCGTTCTTCTTTTAGTATGTTTTGTATGCCGCTTTTTGTGTGAAGTATAAGTGTTTCGCTTGCATAAAGTACCTCTGGTTTGATTACTATGTTGTAGTGTTTTATTTGTGTGTGTGTATGTGGATATGCATTTCTTATTGTAGATATTGTGTCTTACCGTATGCCCTCTTCATCTTCTGTAATCGAGTCTTCTATGCTATCTTCTTCTCTCCTCCTGTCGGTTCGAGGATCTCGGCTAGGTATTTGAAATGTGTGACCCTTTTTATCTTGCCGTATTTGGTGTTCAAATTTTGAGCAGAAGAATTTGGTTTTTTGAAAGGAGATTTGTAGGCCAACTTTCCTTGCATATTCCTTGAGGACTTTGAGGACTATCTGTTAGTTACCCTTGTTTCATTGTCTACGAGTATGGCTAGGTTGTCCGCGAAGGCTAGCCATGAGATTTCTATATTGTTTTTGGTTCGTTCGAGTCGTTGGTTTCCAGTGTCCTTGATTTTTCAGTTCCTTTTCCCATTCACTTACGACTTTGTCCAGGACCAGGTTGAAGAGGAGTAGGGATAACCCATCTCCTTGGCGTAGTCCGGTCTTAATCAGGAAGGGTTCGGAAATTTCTCCCATAAATTTTACTTTAGAGACAGTGTCGGTCAGTGTCTGCTTGATCAATCGTAGTGTTTTGGGGACGAGACCTTGTTCTTCTAGGACGTTGAACAGAGATTTTCGGTCGATGCAGTCGTGTGCTTTCTTGTCGTGTCGATAGCTTTGTATTTCAGTATTGTTTTTATGTTAAAGATTTTTTCAGTGCATAAGCGACCAGGACGAAAGCCTGTCTGGTACTCGCCAATTTTGTGTTCTAGTTCCTGTGTTCTCTGGAGAAGGCATGCTGAGAGGATTTTGTAAGTGACTTGTATAAGGAGATTCCTATGTAGTTGTTCACATCTGTTTTGTCCCCTTTCTTGTGCAGCGAGTGTATAAGAGCACATTTCTATTCATCTGGTAATTTTTCAGTTTGCCAGATGTTAGTGATAATTTGCGTAAGTTCCCGCAGTGAGTCTGGTCCGAGGTTTTTCAATAGTTCCGCGGTGATACCATCTCTTTCTGTGTTGGTGCTGGTGATTCTGAGCGGGTATAGATACAATTTTTCTTAGGGAATCTTGTGTCATGTTCGGAGCAATTGAGGAGATCAGAAATATAATGTGCCAGCTCCTGACAATTCTCCTGATTGGTTAGTGCTAATCTTCCATTCCGCTTTCTGAAGCAAAGATTTTGTGGTGTGTACCCACGGATTTGTCCTGCGAAATTCCTATAAAAGTCTCTCGTGTTATAATTGCGGAAATTCTCCTCTGTAGAGTCTAGTTGTTCCTTCATGTACTTCCTCTTAGTTTGTCTGATAACTTTTGCGGTCTGTTTTCTAATTTAGTTAAAAAGCTGTTGGCTTTCGGGGGATTTTTTACTGTTGTACTCCTGAAATGCTCGTTTGCATCGCTGCAATGCACTTTCGCATTCTGAGTCCCACCAAAGGTGTTTTGGGTTCTTTTTCAATGGGATCAGTTCCTGTGCTTTTTGTGTAATTTTTGTGTGTAATTTTTCCCATGTATCTGCCTTTTCCTTTTCCCATTGCTCTGTTATGTCGGATTCCTTGATCCTTTTCGTGTCGAATTTCTCTAGGTGTGCCTTTTTCTGATGAATTCTCCTTGGGGTGAATTTTACTTTGATTCGTGTTAGATAGTGGTCTGAGTCGATGTTTGCGCCCCTGCGGACTTGAACATCATGGATCTCTCTTTATTGTGGGTATGAGATCGCAACGTAGTCTATCTGGAATTCATCAATCTGTTGTACAGGTGATCTCTGTGTCTTCTGTTTTCGTAGAGATTTTCTGAGAGATGTTGACATGATCTTCAGGTTATTCTGTTGGCATAGTTCGATGAGTCTTTGCCGTTCTTGCTGGTTAATTTGTAACCGGGGAATTTGCCTACGGTTTTTTGATGGATTTCTCCCCTATCGATTTGTGCGTTAAAGTCTCCCAGTAAAATTTTGATGTCATCCTTTGGGACCTTTGCTATTATCTTTTCTAGTGTTGTCCAGAATTTCTTTGTAGACTTGGGATTTTTCTTGTTGTCCCCGTTTGTGGGGGCATGTACGTTGATCATGGTGTATTTTTTATTGGCGCACTGTATGCGCATTGTCATTAGCGTATTATTTATGGGGGTGATTTCCTTAATAGAGTTAACTATCCCTTTGTGTACCACAAATGCCCAGAAACGGAGCACCCCTGGCGACTCGTTTATCTGTCCTGTTTTTGAACATGCGTCCCGTAGTCCACCGTGTCCTCTTCTGTGATGGGTGTTTCTTGTAGGGCAAGCACAAGTATCTTTTGTCTGTTAAGTTCTGAAGTTAGGTTGTGAAGTTTTCCTGGTTGGATTAGCATGTTGGTGTTGAATGTGCCAATGTATGTAGGAGTTTTGTGTGGAAATTTGCATGAAAGTGTAGGTTCCACAGAATCCGAACAGCCAGTTGCCGTCTGTTGATTGGTGGATTGGTTACCACCTGGGGTATTATTGTTATTACTTGCACGAGTCATGATTGCTTATAAGCTTATGGGTCCAGTGTTTCCATTGAGAGTTTAGAACCAGGGATTGTTAGTTCCTGGAGCGTGATGTACAGCCGCACCCTCTGGATAAACAGACGGACCAGGTTACCACTGCAGACGCGACCTGGGTTTTTTCTATATATCGTAAAAAGGTAAAGAGTTAGGGTTAGAGGCGCATCAGCAACTAGGCTATTTAGCGACTGGACCTACAGCTTAACGTGGGTTCCGAACCACGGTCATCAGCTTCCAACAAACCCAGGCCAGCACCCCCCTCGGGCTATGAACCCTTGGTTATGTGCATACCCATAAGTCTATCAGGACACCTACCGACTGGCGAGTGACCAACGTAGAACACTTCTCAGAAGGCATCCGGCCTTACCCAGCCTTTAACTGGCGTGACTGAGGGGTAATTCGTTGTCGAATTTTACACTCTTGCCTAGAAACAATCACAAACTTTTACAGACATAAGAAAGAAAGAAAAACAACCATCCGAGCGCTGGAATCGAACCAACTACCGCTCCAATATCTATCGAACCAACTACCGCACCAATGCGACCGGCCTATATATTTTTATTTATTAATTTATTATATATTGTTTTCTGTATATATATATATATATATATATATATATATATATATATATATATATATATATATATATATATATATATATATATATTTTTTTTTATTATTATTATCCTCATACTGAACTCAGCCTAAGCTGGTCTATATTACAATGCCAAAATGAGAAAGCAATTCAACTCCTCTCACTTAGCATAAAATTTTACGAATAATGTGGCACGTCTGCAAGAGCACTGCACGTTGTCCCACTATGGCAATCGATTTTGAGATACCAAGGTTCTTCAAATTTTTTGAAAAGTTCTTACTTATTAGGCCTTCGGCGGATATAACGAAAGGCACTATCTCTACCTTATGCAGTTTCCACTGGTTTTTCAAATCGTACGCAAGGTTTTCATACTTAGTGGTTTTCTCCAACTCGGTTTTCCTGATATTATGAGAGAGTGGCACTGCGATGTCAATTATAAAAGCCCATTTCTCCTTTTTACTAATTAGAACAATGTCTGGTCTATTATAATCGACCGTTCGATCTGTTGTGATTGGTCTGTCCCAGTATAGGATTGAATCAGATGATTCCAATACGGGAGAAGGTGAGTACTTATAATATGGAGCAGGTGCGTTATCTAATAGCGAATACTTTAATGCAATTTGCTGATGTATAATTTCCGCCAGCTGATTATGTCTTCCTAAATAAGCATTAGGGGCTAGAACTGCACACCCACCGATAAGGTGTTCAATCGTTTCCCCCACTATACCGCACTTCATACATCGGTCGACAACATCCATGGGTAGTATATGTTTTTCATAGTTCCGTGTTCTTACTACCTTATCGTGAATAGATGTCGCAAAACCTTCTGTTTCTGGGTACAACAGCCCATCGGTCAGCCATTTTAGAGACAATGGTCCATCAATGGTATCATCCTCGAGTGACTTTGGATACCGTCCATGCAGTATCTGTTGTTTCCATTCACGGACACAATCCGTAAGTGTTGTTCTACCATCAACACGATTCAATTTATCTAGGTTCAACGGGGTGAAACCCCGGTCCTCCTTAGCAACCAACTTCATTAGCGTGGTGCTTGAATTAATGACGCGTTCTCTCATCTTACTCCCCTGGTTCAGACAAAGGTTCTTAATGTTCACGAGGCCTCTGCTTCCCAACTTTCTTGGAATGTACAGTCGCTTCATAGATGAATTTGGGTGCAGACATCGGAATTTTGTCAATGTTCGACGTGTTAATCTATCCAGTCCATCAAGGTCTGTTTCTGACCATTTAACAATACCAAAGGAATAGGTCAAAGTTGGCACTGCCCATCCATTGATCGCTCTAATCAGGTTTCCACTGTTCAGTTTGGTATTTAAAAGTTTTGTAAGCCTCTTTTCGTACATAGTAGAAAAGTCTTTCTTTAACTGGCTATGGTTAAATTTCTCGTTTTGAGGTATACCTAAATATTTATAGGATTCTTCTGGTGCCAGTTGTTGTATGTTACAGTGTGTTGAATGTTGATTGTTGACTATTCCTTTTTGAATGCTAATGGTAGAGCATTTATCAAGTCCGAACGACATCTTGAGATCCCTACTAAATTCTTCGATCATTTTTATCAAGGAGTTTAGTTTTTCTCTAGTTTCTCCATAGAGTTTAAGGTCATCCATATATAGTAGGTGCGAGAGCTTTCGTGGATTCCTCATGTTTAGTTTATATCGTATATTACTGTTGTTCAGTAATGTAGACATAGGGTTTAGGGCTAGACAAAACCAAACTGGAGAAAGGGAATCTCCCTGAAAAATTCCTCTCTCGATATTCGCAGTTGTAATGCATTGTTGATCGATAAAGAGATTTGTTTTCCATTTCCCCATCAGGCACCTTAAGGAGTTAATGATGGCAGGGCTTATTTTATAAATCTTCAGGACTTCTAGTAACCAATCGTGTGGAACACTATCGAAGGCTTTCCTGTAGTCTATATAGCAGATGTTTAGGTTGCGTTTTCTTTTCCGCGCTTGTTCGAGAACTACAGCATCGATCGTTAGCTGTTCCTTGCATCCCATACTTGCTCTTATACATCCTTTCTGCTCTTCTTCAAAAATATTGTTTTCATCACAATGTTTGTAAATTTTTTCATTGATTAGGGCTGTCAACAATTTATAAAATACTGACAGACACGTGATGGGTCTGTAGTTATTAGGTTGCTTAGCATCACCCTTTTTGTACAGAAGCTATGTATTGCCTTCCATTAAAAAATTCGGGAAAGTATCAGGATTTATCATTACCTCTTTAAATGCACTAGCAAGTGGGCGGTGGGCCGCCGTAAAGTTTTTAATCCAGAAGTTATGTAGTCCATCTGGTCCAGGAGATTTCCAGTTATGAGTTTTCTTGACGGCGGTGCAAATGTCAGTCGCCGTGAAATCGTTAAACTCCATTTCTGAGAGAGAGCAGTTGTGTGCTGTTCAATTGTTTTAATCCAAGGTGCCGCTTTTTCATAGTCATCTGATCTTTTCCAAACCGATTGCCAATATTCTGCAAAGGAGGACATGTCCACATTCTCAAGTTCTGACCTGCTACTGCCTTGTTCGAGCTCTCTATAAAATTTCTTTTGACTATTTATGAATTCTGAATTTTGGTGCTTTCGTTTTTTTAGCTCGTTATATCTTGCTAGCCTAGCCCCTTTAGATTTAGCTTTCTGTCTAAACCGATCTTTAAGATCCAATAATTTTTCGGAAAAGTTTGGATCGTCGAAGCCAATGCCAGATTTATTGGCAATTGTTTTTATTTTTTTCATTACTTGATCGATTACCAGAAAGGTATTCTGAGATGACGTCGACTTTCCTTCGGAAATCATCGATATTGTTTTCAAGGCGTGTTTTCCAGGCAGGCGTATTTTTCTGGAAATTATGCCTGCTCGCACTGGGGGTGTATGTTTTTTGGCCTGAAATTTCGATCGCAGTCACTGCTGCACAATACAACGCAAGATGTATATCACACAGATCTAGTATCCCAGCTAGATATGATTCCAGAACTTGATCAGATTATTGATCTGCATTAGATTAATACGAGCTTTTGTAATATTTCGCAGTATTGGAATTTTTGGTCTATTTAGTGGATTTGACCCAATAAAATGGGCCAAATTACTGTAAAACTTCTCTCGTACATTAGACATGTTCTGTTGTAAGGTCACTTCCTCGTTGCTAGACGGCGAGGCCTCCGGTGGAAAGTTAGGAGTTTGTTCTATAGGCTGGGCCTCTGTGGTTAAGGTGAGGGCGTCTATATTATCTTCTTCATGTTGCTGATATGTAACGTTCTGGTGTAATTCATTACCAACTTCTCTCTTGGCATTCATTAGTTCTGTTTCGGTGATATTTTATTTAAAATTATATTTTTACGGTCGGCTAAGTTTTGCTCAGACAGCCGAGTTTCAGGGAATCTCTTCTTATATTCTTGATAGAGTGCATTTCTCCATCCAGGAAGCGGCTTAGCTCCGCACTGGTTCACGTAATAGTAGGTACGCATTACCTCAATATTCATTTCGCGTGTCCATCTGATACGTGGAGTGCGTTTAGTTCTAGTGGCAGCCCTCCTTATGGGGGGCGAGCCAGCAAGAACCGGGACATTTCCGTCTTCCATTTCATTATTAATCTGCATTCTGCACTGATCTTGTGATGAAGTGCTCAGTGGTGCGAGTCTTTGATTTTCAAATTGTTGCTCGGGTACCTTTTTCGTTGCCATTCTTGTGGTGCCATAGAGTTGAGAACTGCCACTCGTTTCAGATTCACCAACCCCGGACAAATTCTGCCGACGGTTCCGAAGGGTTCTTGTCCGCAAAACCCTACCGCCTTTTATAATACCATTATCTGTTTCAGTCTCCATAAAAAAAATTTTTGGGTTCAAGGGAAAAACGGTCACCCAAGGCGGAGCCACGATTTACCTTAGGAAAGCTATTTACTACCGGAGGGCGCTAGGTATCCGGAGACATCGTTCGAGACACTTTAACCCTGTGCCATTCAGCTCCTCGGCACGATGGATTTCCACCTTGAGCTTGGGGATTTTTTTTTCCAGAGGTTTACTCCTCTCAGCTCGGGAAGGTGGTGGCGCCACTCACCAAGCGGATTATCTGCCCCCTGCCTTATTATTATTATTATTATTGTTATTATTATTATTATTATTATTATTATAAACATGATTCATCGATCATCTCAGCCTAGGCTGGTCGGGTTTACAATGCCAGAATGAGAAAGCAGTTCAGCTCCTCCCATTCAGCTTAGTACCTTACGAACAATGTGGCAAGTTTGTAAGAGAACTGCTCGTTGTCCTACTGTGGTAATCGATTTTGAAACACCAAGAATTTCCAGATTTTTGGAAAAGGTTTTGCTTACTAGGCCTTCGGCGGATATAACAAAAGGTAACACCTCCACTTTCTGGAGTTTCCATTGATTTTTCAGATCAATTGCAAGATTTTCGTACTTCGTGACCTTTTCCATTTCAGTTTTTCTGATGTTATGAGAGAGTGGTATCGCAATGTCAATTATGAAAGCTCTCCTCTGCTTTTTGTTAATTAGAACAATATCCGGCCTATTATAGTCAACCGTCCGATCTGTTGTAATTGGTCTATCCCAGTAAAGAATTGTATCGGCTGACTCAAGTACGGGGGAAGGCGTGTACTTGTAATATGGTGGAGGCATCTTATCAAATAGCGAGTGCTTTAAAGCGATTTGCTGGTATATAATTTTCGCCAGCTGATTATACCTGCCTAGGTAAACATTAGGGGCAAGGACTGGACACCCTCCAACAAGGTGTTCAATTGTTTCTCCTACACCACCGCACTTCCTGCACTTGTCGACAACATCCAAGTGTAGAATATGTCTTTCATAATTTTTTGTCCTTACTACCTTATCTTGAATAGCTGTCGCGAAGCCTTCTGTTTGTGGATATAATAGTCCATCGGTAAGCCAGTTTAGAGACAAATATTTGTCAATGGAGTCATCCTGAAGTGATTTAGGAAATCTCCCATGTAATGTCTGTTGTTTCCATTCTTGAACGATATCCTTCAGTGCTGTTCTACTATCAACACGATTTTGTTTATTTAGATTTAGTGGGGTGAAACCCTGGTCCTTCTTAACAACCAGTTTCATTAGTGTGCTATGTGAACTAATGAAGCGCTCCTGATTGAGACAAAGATTCTTGACATTCACAAGCCCTCTGCCTACCAACTTTCTTGGAATATATAGCCTTTTTGTGGACGAATTGGGATGTAAACATCGGAACTTTGTCAATGTTCTTCGTGTCAATCTATCCAGTTCATCAAGATCTGCTTCAGACCATTTAACAATGCCAAAAGAATATGTCAGAGTTGGCACCGCCCAGCCATTGATCGCTTTAATGAGGTTTTCACCGTTCAGTTTGGTGTTCTTGAAAGTGGAAAAATTCTTCTTTAATAGGCTATGATCAAATTTATGATTTTGAAGCATTCCTAAATATTTGTATGAGTCTTCTGATGCTAGTTCTTGTAATGCAGACTGTTGAATGTTGTTCTTTTATTATTCCCTTTTGTATGCTGATAGTGGAGCATTTCTCGAGTCCGAATGACATTTTGATATCCTTACTAAATATTTCGACTGTTTTTATTAATGAATTTAGTTTCTCTCTTGTTTCTCCATAGAGTTTTAAGTCGTCCATGTATAGCAAATGAGATAGTTTCCTGGAATTTCTCATGTCAAGTTTGTAGCCAATATTGCTATTGTTAAGTAATATGGACATCGGATTCAACGCTAGACAAAACCAAATAGGGAAAAATTAATCTCCCTGAAATATTCCTCTCTCGATATTTGTTGTTCCAATGTACTGTTGGTGAACAAATAAATTAGTCTTCCATTTACTCATGAGATACCTTAAAGAGTTTGTAATCTGCGGACAAATTTTGTAGATGTTCAAAACTTCTAATAACCAGTCATGTGGGACACTATCGAAAGCCTTCTTGTAATCTATATAGCACATATTCAAATTGCGCTCTTTTGTCCGGGCTTGCGCAAGAACTACAGCATCAATCGTCAGTTGCTCCTTGCATCCCATACTTGCCCTAATACACCGTTTCTGCTCATCTTCTAATATGTTATTATAGTCACAATATTGGTAATTTTTTTCATTGAGCAGGGCTGTGAATAATTTATACAACACGGATAAACATGTTATCGGTCTATAATTACTGGGTTGGTTAGCATCACCCTTTTTATATAACAAATATGTATTTCCCTCCATCAGAAAGTCGGGGAAAGTATCAGGATTCACCATTATTTCTTTAAATGCATCAGCAAGTACCTGGTAAACAGCTGTGAAGTTTTTGATCCAGAAGTTGTGTAATCCATCTGGCCCAGGTGTCTTCCAGTTTTGAGTTTTCTTGATGGCAGTGCAGATGTCAATCGCTTCAAGACCGTTGAATTCCATTTGTGGAAGTGCATCAGTCTGTTTTCGAATTGTTGCAACCCACGGGGTCATTTTTTCATAACCATCAGATCTTTTCCAGACAGATTTCCAGTATTTCTCAAAGGTAGATACATTCACATTTTCATGTTCTGACTGGTTACCCTGAGCTTCTAGTTCTCTATAAAACTTCTTCTGGCTATTTTGAAACATTGCATTTTGGTGTTTTCGTTTTTCTGTCTCATTGTATCTGGCTAGTCTGGCTCCCTTCGTTTTAGCCTTCTGTCTAAATCGATCTTTCAGGTCTAATAATTTCTCGCGAAAGTTTGACTCTTCAAATCCAATGCCAGATTTTTTAGCAATTATTTTCGTTTTTTTCGTCACTTTGCTAGATGTATTTCCAGCAAGATACTCAGAAATAATGTCAACCTTCGCTCGAAAGTCATTGATATCAGTTTCCAGGCGCTTTTTCCAGGCAGGTGTATCTTTTTGGATATTACGCCTTGTCGCATTGAGGGTGTAAGTTTTTTGACCTGAAACCTCGATTACAGTTACTGCTGCACAGTACAACGAAAGATGTATGTCACTAAGGTTCATTATCCCCGATAAATGGGATTCCAAAACTTTATTGACCTGCATTATAGTAAAGCGGGATTTTGCAATGTTGCGCAGAATCGGTATTTTTGGTCTATTTAGTGGATTTGAGCCAGTAAAATGAGCCAATAGACTGTAAAATATTTCTCGTATTTTAAAAAAGTTTCCATTCATGACTGTTTCTTCATTTTGAGTTGATGATACTTCTGTTGTTAGGATTGGAGTTTGTACTACCGGTTGGTTCTCTGTGTTCAAGTTAAGGATATCCATGTTATTTTCTTGTGGTGGGTCATATGTAATACTTTGGTGTAATTTATTACCGACTTCTCTCTTGATGTTCATTAATTCTGTTTCGGTAAGATATTTTTTTCTTAATATAAGATATTTACGGTCTGCTAAGTTTTGTTCCGATAACTGTGTTTCAGCAAACCTCTTCTTATATTCTTGGTGAAGTGCACTTCTCCATCCAGGTAGCGGTATATCTGCACACTGGTTCACGTAATAATAGGCACTCATTACTTCAATATTCATTTCACGTGTCCATCTAATACGTGGAGTGCGCTCGGTCCTGCTGACAGCTCTCCTTACGGGGGGCGAGCCAGCCGGTACCTGATTATTAGCTCCTGCTTTTTGTTGGGTTTGTATTGAAGTCTCTGGTGTTGATTGACTATTATATTCTAATTGTGGATGGATTTTTTCAGTTGCCTTGTTCATTGCCATTCTTGTGGTGCCATAGAGTTGGGAGTTGCCACTCGCTTCAGACTCACCAGCCCCGGGCAAATCCTCCCGACGGTTCCGAAGGGTTCTTGTCCGCAAAACCCTACCGCCTTGTATAATATCATTATATGTTTCAATCTCCATAAAAAAATTTTTTGGGTTCAAGGGAAAAAACGGTCACCCAAGGCAGAGCCCCGATTTACCATGAGAGAACTATTTACTACCGGAGGGCGCTAGGTATCCGGAGATATTATTATTCTTATTCTGCTCATCCTTACTGTAGAATCTCAGCTCATGCTGGCCGGTATTCCAATCCCAAGATGAAAAAGCAATTCAGCTCCCTCTCACCCTAGCATAATATCTTACGAACAATGTGACACGTCTGCAAGAGCACGGCACGCTGTCCCACTATGGCAATCGATCTCGAAATCCCGAGGCTCTCGAGGTTCTTTGAAAATCTCTTACTTATCAGGCCTTCGGCGGATATAACGAAGGGCACTACATCTATCTTACTCAGTTTCCACTGGTTCTTCAAGTCGTATGCCAGATTTTCATACTTTGTGGATTTTTCTATCTCAGTTTTTCTAATGTTGTGAGATAGTGGCACTGCGATGTCAATTATAAAAGCCCTCTTGTCCTTTTTGTTGATTAGAACAATATCCGGCCTGTTATAATCAACCGTTCGATCAGTAGTGATTGGTCTGTCCCAGTAAAGAATGGCATCGGATGATTCAAGTACCGGAGAAGGCGAGTACTTATAATATGGAGGAGGTGCATTTTCTAATAGCGAGTATTTTTTTGCAATTTGTTGATGTATAATTTTTGCCAGCTGATTATGCCGTGCAATGCAGTATGTGCTTTTCATAGTTTTTTGTTCTTGTTACCCTATCTTGAATAGATATCGCGAAACCTTCTGTTTCTGGGTACAAGAGTCCATCGGTCAGCCACTTCAGAGACAATTGTTCGTCAATGGTGTCATCTTCGAGTGACTTAGGAAACCTTCCGTGCAATGTTTGTCCTTTCCATTCTCGGACACAGTCCGTGAGTGTTGTTCTGCTATCAATACGATTTTGTTTATTTAGGTTCAGTGGGGTGAAACCCCGATCCTCATTTGCAACCAATTTCATTAACGTACTGTTTGAATCAAGGAAGTGTTTTCTCATTCTATTTTCTTTATTGAGACAGAGATTTTTTACGTTTACAAGGCCTCTACCCCCCAACTTTCTTGGGATGTATAGTCTTTTCGTAGATGAGTTTGGATGCAGGCATCGGAACTTTGTCAATGTTCGGCGCGTCAACCTATCGAGTTCATCAAGGTCAGTTTCTGACCATTTAACTATGCCAAAAGAATATGTCAGAGTTGGCACCGCCCAACCGTTGATCGCTCTAATGAGGTTTCCTCCGTTTAGTTTGGTGTTTAAAAGTTTTGTAACTAATTATTATTATTATTATTCTGCTCATCCTTACTGTAGAATCTCAGCTCATGCTGGCCGGTATTCCAATGCCAAGATGAAAAAGCAATTCAGCTCCTCTCACCCTAGCATAATATCTTACGAACAATGTGACACGTCTGCAAGAGCACGGCACGCTGTCCCACTATGGCAATCGATCTCGAGATCCCGAGGCTCTCGAGGTTCTTTGAAAATCTCTTACTTATCAGGCCTTCGGCGGATATAACGAAGGGCACTACATCTACCTTACTCAGTTTCCACTGGTTCTTCAAGTCGTATGCCAGATTTTCATACTTTGTGGATTTTTCTATCTCAGTTTTTCTAATGTTGTGAGATAGTGGCACTGCGATGTCAATTATAAAAGCCCTCTTGTCCTTTTTGTTGATTAGAACAATATCCGGCCTGTTATAATCAACCGTTCGATCAGTAGTGATTGGTCTGTCCCAGTAAAGAATGGTATCGGATGATTCAAGTACAGGAGAAGGCGAGTACTTATAATATGGAGGAGGTGCATTTTCTAATAGCGAGTATTTTTTTGCAATTTGTTGATGTATAATTTTTGCCAGCTGATTATGCCGTCCTAAATAAGCATTAGGAGCAAGGGCCGGGCAACCGCCAATAAGGTGCTCAATTGTTTCCCCCAAAGTACCGCATTTCCTGCACTTATCGACTACGTCCAAATGCAGTATGTGCTTTTCATAGTTTTTTGTTCTTGTTACCTTATCTTGAATAGATATCGCGAAACCTTCTGTTTCTGGGTACAAGAGTCCATCGGTCAGCCACTTCAGAGACAATTGTTCGTCAATGGTGTCATCTTCGAGTGACTTAGGAAACCTTCCGTGCAATGTTTGTCCTTTCCATTCTCGAACACAGTCCGTGAGTGTTGTTCTGCTATCAATGCGATTTTGTTTATTTAGGTTCAGTGGGGTGAAACCCCGATCCTCATTTGCAACCAATTTCATTAACGTACTGTTTGAATCAAGGAAGTGTTTTCTCATTCTATTTTCTTGATTGAGACAGAGATTTTTTACGTTTACAAGGCCTCTACCCCCCAACTTTCTTGGGATGTATAGTCTTTTCGTAGATGAGTTTGGATGCAGGCATCGGAACTTTGTCAATGTTCGGCGCGTCAACCTATCGAGTTCATCAAGGTCAGTTTCTGACCATTTAACTATGCCAAAAGAATATGTCAGAGTTGGCACCGCCCAACCGTTGATCGCTCTAATGAGGTTTCCTCCGTTCAGTTTGGTGTTTAAAAGTTTTGTAAGTCTCTTTTGGTATAGAGTGGAAAAGTCCTTCTTTAACTGGTTATGATCAAGTTTATGCTTTTGGGGTATTCCTAAATATTTGTAGGATTCTTCTGGTGCTAGTTGTTGTATGTTACAAAGTGTTGAATGTTGACTCTGAACCTTTCCCTTCTGTATACTAATGGTAGAGCATTTGTCCAGTCCGAATGACATTCTGATATCCCTACTGAATGTTTCAACCGTTTTTATCAACGAGTTTAATTTTTCTCTAGTTTCTCCATATAATTTAAGGTCATCCATATATAGTAGATGAGAGAGCTTTCTTGGATTCCTCATGTTAAGTTTATATCCAATATTGCTGTTGTTGAGTAGTGTGGACAAAGGGTTCAATGCTAAACAGAACCAAATTGGAGAAAGGGAATCTCCCTGAAAAATTCCCCTCTCGACATTTGTAGCTGCAATGCATTGTTGGCCGACAAAAAGATTCGTTTTCCACTTCCCCATCAGGTACTTTAAAGAATTAATAATCTGGGGGCTAATTTTATAGAAATTCAGAACCTCAACCAGCCAATCGTGAGGGACACTATCGAATGCTTTCTTGTAGTCTATATAGCAGATATTTAAGTTGCGTTTTCTTTTTCGCGCTTGCTCAAGAACTACAGCATCGATCGTCAATTGTTCCTTGCAGCCCATACTTGCTCTTATACATCCTTTCTGTTCTTCTTCAAAAATGTTGTTTTTATCACAATGTTGGTAGATTTTTTCATTGAGTAGGGCTGTGAACAGTTTATATAACACTGACAGACATGTGATTGGTCTGTAGTTATTGGGTTGCTTAACGTCCCCTTTTTTGAACAGTAGGTATGTATTGCCTTCCATTAGAAAGTCAGGGAAAGTGTCTGGATTTATTAAAACCTCTTTAAATGCATTTGCAAGTACGGGATAGGCGGCTGTAAAGCTTTTAATCCAGAAGTTATGCAATCCATCTGGTCCAGGCGCCTTCCAGTTATGAGTCCTCCTGACAGCAGTGCAAATGTCAATCTCTGTGAAATCGTTAGACTCCATATCTGGGAGAGCATTTGTCTGTTCTTGAATAGTTTTAACCCAAGGAGCCAATTTTTCGTAGCCGTCTGATTTTTTCCAAGCCGATCTCCAATATTCCGCAAAGGAAGACACATCGATATTCTTAAGTTCTGACTTGCTGTTACCTTCTGCTTCGAGTTGTCTATAAAATTTCTTTTGGCTGTTTGCAAATACTGAATTTTGATGTTTTCGCTTTTCTAGTTGATTATATCTTGCTAGCCTGGCTCCTTTCGATTTAGCTTTTTGCCTAAACCGATCTTTTAGATCTAACAATTTTTCTGTCTTTCTGTTATTATTATTATTATTATTATTATTATTATTATTATTATTATTATTATTATTATTATTCACGTATGGGCCCTGGTGGACCATGAAAAGTACGATTAGAGGGGCTTGTTGTTAGCCTTCCTTTCCGCCCATACTAATTTCATTCTTTCGCTATGAGCTTTTTTCCTTTCGTCAGTTGTTCCAGTCTTCCTACATTTTTCTCTCTGGCCAACCTTCCAAACGTTAACCTTGTGTCTGAAACAGCCTCTATCCTGAATTTCACTTTGTGTAATATTTGCTGATCTTAGGTCCTCTTTAATTGCAGCAATCCATTTAATTATTTCTACTTTAGCTCTACTCCTATTTTCATAAAATTCGACTATTTGTCTAGTTAGCCTACTCGGATTCATTCGTTTTATGTGTCCGTAAAACTTAAGTCTTCTTTTTCTCATATCGCTATGTATATCTGTGTATTGTTTGATTTCTTCTATTCAAAATGAGCGTTTCTGCAGCATATAGACATTCTGGCTTAATAACTGTGTTGTAATGTCTCAGTTTTGTGTTTTTAAATAGGCATTTTTTGTTGTAAATATTTTGTGTAAGTCTCAATGCCGTTTCTATTTTTTGACATCTACTCTTATTGGCCGCTTTTTCCAACCCATTTTCCATGATTATTTCACCCAAATATTTTTTTATTGAGAGACTCGTCTGATGTTACCATATTTTGTTTTTAGAAATGGTGCTCTTAGTCTGTTGCAGGTCATGGATTGTGTCTTTTCAAAGGAAATTTGGAGTCCTACCTTTTCTGCTGTTTCTTTTAGGATTTCAATCTGTTTCTGTGCCGTTAATACATCTTGAGCTAAAATTGTTAGATCATCAGCAAATGCCAGACAATCAATTTTGATGTTGATATATAGATATATATATATATATATATATATATATATATATATATATATATATATATATATATATATATATATATATATATATATATATATATATATATATATAGTTTTCTGCTCGATGTTGAACACAACACGGTAAGAATTAACGTTCAAATATTGTTCACGGGCAATAAAAATAAAGTGAAGAATAGGAGAATGTTTTTACGCTAACTTGCAGTTTCACTTCTGCAATATCATCTGCACAGGCGAAGAACACATAATATTGAACTGCCTACACATATTTTGGGAGGTCTAAAAAGGCATTATGATGACGATAGTACCTCCAGTTTGAAAGTACAGAGAACCAAAAAAGGTTTGACTGTTTACCCTGCATATCAGGTAAAAGGAGGCGCCTCAAAATATATGTGCCACGTATGCAACAATCCACTTTGCTTGAAACATTGTGGAATGGGATGTCAAATTGACTGTACAGTTGCCTCTATTCAACTTCAAATGATGGCGAATAATAACCTGAAATCCTTAAATGGCCTAAAATTTTTATTCATCTTAGCAGTAATCTTTCAAGTCCTTTTATTTTTTGCTGTAACTAATTTTAATGATAAATTATTAAGCAATAATAGTATAGTCACTTTTGTGTAATATATAAATAGATTTTAGTTTTATACGAAACTAGATAAAAAGGGCACCAGAAACACGTCTCAATATGTAAGCAGCCGTACTATGAATAAAGTGCCGATTTCATAAACGGCGGTTTTCTTGGCAGTCTTTTGTTTTAAACCAACTATTGTTTTTGTGAACACGTGTTACTAGTTTTTAGATTGTACCTACAAGAATGTTCTAATTATTTACAAGTGTGATACATTATTCGAAAGGGCATAAAACAGATGTTTTTTTCAACATCTGAGACTACTTTACTTTAAAAATGAAACATTCTAAAAACCAAAAAAAAACAATTTGTTACTAGATGAATTTTTTTTCCTAACTGAAACGGCTTTATTCAATGTTTATGTAACTGTATATGTTTGTTAATATCGTTAACAAAGCATATATATGGTTCAAGAATAAGAAAAAAAATGAACAATAGTGTAACTTCCCATTTGTGAATTAATAGAGTCAAATATGCAAATTTGGATATTTTCGAGAAAAATCGCAAATAACTCGAAAACCGTAAGACTTTGTACTAAGGTATCTTTGGCTTCATGCATTTCAAATGACCTCTCCTATCACCCTCTCACGCTTTGTATCTACCTTCATATCGCCCTGTTAACCCAGTTAACCCTCCGTTAGTCGCGGCTACAAAACGAGTCATGTTGGTCGCCGTGATCTGACAGATCTGTTTTTAGAAAACTCGACAAATTTTAAACTTTTTACTCCTAATATAATAGACTAAAGGGTTTAAAATGATAAACAATTGACTAAACAAAATTAGGTATTTTATTATTTAGTTACATTTTAAAATAATTAAAATTAAGTTAAACCTATTTATATATTACACAAAAGTGAATATACATACCATGATTGCTTAATAATTTATCATTAAAATTAGTTACAGCAAAAAATAAAAGGATCTAAAAGATTATTGCTAAGATGAATAAAACTTTTAGGTCATTTAAGGATTTCAGGTCATTATTCGTCATCATTTGAACTTGAATCAGAAGCAACGGTATAGTCAATTTGACATCTCATTCCACAATGTTCCAAGCAAAGTGGATTCTTGCATACGTGGCACTTATATTTTGTGAGGCACCTCCTTTTACCCGATATGCTGAGTAAACAGTCAAACCTTTTTTGGTTCTCTGTTTGTACTTCATTCGAACTGAAGGTATTATCGTCATCATAAGGCCTTTTTAGACCTTCCAAAATATGTGTAGGCAGTTCAGTATTATGTCTTTTTCGCCTATGCAGATGGTCTTGAGAAGTGAAATCACAAGTTAGCGTAAAAACGTTCTTATGTTCTTCATTGCCCGTGAACAAAATTTGAGCGTTAATTCCCGCCGTGTTCAACATGGAAAAGAGACCTATCATAGGCCAACGTTTTGTAGCCTTAGAAACATCAGATGCTGCACACATTTGATCTACAATATCTACTCCGCATTTTGTTTGGTTGTAAAATTATATTATTTCAGGTTTTTTTTGGTCACCTGTCGTCTCATCAATTTTGCGTTCAAAATGTAGAGTTAACAAAAGATATACGTTACTCTTTGGTTTAGGGATGTATAGAACTAAGGTTGCGTCCTTCTGAAATCCAAACATGAATATGGTACCACATCCATCAGTGCTATCTGGAGTTTATTAGATTTCAATGTTCCAACCAATGACAACTTTTTAGATTTCAATTCGATAATGAGTTTGTGGCCATTGAACCAACTGTCAATAGTTACATTCGTACTAGAATTTTCTATGGGACGAACTAAAAGGCCCTTCTGGCTGGTTTCTTGTGTAAATTTCCATATTGCATGTATAGGGAACCATGACATCAGTAAGAGAAAATATTTTGAGTCCATACTTCGCAGGTTTTTTTGGATTCTATTACCGAAAAACGCATCTACCCCTCAAGACAACCAACATTTCGTCAATCGTTACATTTTCCCCTAGACTATAATATTTTTTACAATAATCAATGTAATATTCTAAACATTCTCTAATAGGTGCAACTTAGTCGGATATTCTATCTTGCCTCGTTTCATGGCCATCAAAATAGTAAACAACAAAGTAAAAATCTGAATTACCTTATACCCATAGTTGGTCTGAAAAGATCAACCCCATCACCATTATTATATCATCATCACCCACTATATATCATCACCCACTATATAATTCCTCTAGATTAAGATGTGATGGTTTATATATACCGGCGAGGTATAAAAGCCCAATAAACACTTTTATTTAAACTAAATCAGTTTATTTCGCATCTCTTCACCGCAGGAAGGTGCACAAAAATGTTTTGTGGCCCACGTCTCCTTGCTTGATTATATGGTGTTTTTTCTTCAACTTCCATGTATTAATAATTTTTATTGCTTCTGATTTGGTAACTCTTCTTCATCACTTTTTCAATATTTTCTTCACTTCATACAATATTTTCTTCCCCACAAACATATTCATCTGTGTCAGTCTCTTCGTCGCAAGGGCATGACATTTCCTCATCTTGGTCGTTCAACATGCGAATAATTTCATCTACATGAGCTTCATTTTCCAAAGAAAAGACTTCTTTTGTAGTAGGCAATCTAGAAAGAAAAAAGAAGCAATATTAGTACCGGTGATCTGCGGGATCCGATGCTTTTTTTACTGTCACAGACACAAAAAAATATACTATGGTACATATTAGAAAAATAATTAATTAATCAAATTAATTAAAAATTGGAGTATGAAAAACTTAGTATCTCGATCGCGGTGATCTGGTAGATCAAAAGTGCAAATTTCTGACCTGCAATAGACTTGACGAACGTCAAAACACTACTGCCTCACTCCACTTAAATAGTTAGGAAGCTACTAGAACCGTGAACTCATAATTGCCAACCTAAGGAATTCTGCAAAACTCGGAATTTTTTAATCAATAATATAATTCCCATCGTTATGTACAGTCTTCGCTCATCTCTCACAAACTTTCTATTCTTTTTTTATAAAATGAGATTTGTGATTTTACAATATAAAATATTCGCGTACATTTTTGATAGCTCTTGCAGTAAGAATAATGTATCACATTAAAATTTAAACTACTTTACTTAAGTTGGTCGTTAATGAGATTTAAATTGGTTCTGCCATTTTAGTTTACTTACATACATTGTAAAATGGAGACAGTAATTTTTGTTACCTTCCTACAAGTAATTAGTCTACTGTGAAAACTCATTGACTTTGAAAACATTTCGATTCGACCAATAAGATAATCAACAAAACAGTATTAATAGAAATTAGTCATAATTAGGCATCATCTTTCTCTTTTCTGAAACACAGATTGACGAAGGTCAATTATCAGATACTGTTTCACTTTAACAATAAGGATAGTCTAAACGTAGTATTGTTGACTTTAAAATGCAAGTTCTTATATGTAGGTAACAAAAGCTATACCATAATTAATATTTGTTATATTGCTATGCGAATCACAAATTACAATCCTACTTAATAAATAATTAATTATTTAGTTCGATTGTTTTGTTAACTTGGCGGACGTGAGTGTTATCAGTTTTTTATATACGCTTGGGTTGTTACGATGGTGAGTTATTCGGAAAGATAGTTGAATAATTAGTGTGAGTAGTGATGTTAAGTGGCGGAAAATCGTTAATGTTAATGGTATCATTGTGCATTTATGTATTTTTAATTTGTTTAGTACTGTATTTAATTTGAAATGAACCTATGATGAATAAGTGAATATCTACTTGTTTTACTATGAAGCTTTATGTAGTAAATTACCCTCATAAACAAATAAATTCGAGTATAAAAAGCACATAATGAATCTGTTAAATTTAATGATCTGCAGAGAAAATTATGACGTTATAAATTGTTGATAATAGTGTTATTGATAATACTCGGGTAAATAATTTACGCGTTTTCGTCGATATTTTCAACTAAGACATTTTAATACACTGGGAAATATTAAAAATACTACACCGAGTATACAAATTTCAGTCAAAATGAAACTATATTCAGTGTATATTTCTTCTGCGTGCGCTTGCAAAAAAGTGGCAAAGAGGTCAGTTTAAAAATATTTGTTTTTATCTTGTTATTTTTTAGGTATTTTTCGTATGCTACTAACCTAAACAGTATTCTTGAAGTTCAGTTAAAATTCCATTAGTTCGTGCACCACCTCATTTCAGTAAATTATCTTAATTTGAAAAGGGACTGACTATTAATATGAAAGAAATAGGTTTAAGCTTTCGAAAAATAGTTAGGCGAGTATACATTGCTGTCTAATTGCGTTATGAAGATGATTTGAGGATCAAAGTTCTGATCGTGCATAACCATTTTTACTGGATTTACGTTAATCAATTTCAGCCAAGTAATATTATAGTCCAGTAAAGGGGGATTTTAAATGTCAATATCTAATGGAAACCTGCAATTTTGACATAAAATAGTTTTCATATGTAAACCAAGTACCAATAGTCGAAAATGAAAAATTGAATTGCAGGGCTTGTAAAAAAATAAAAACCACCTCAAAAATCACTTTTTTGTAAATTTCTCGTAAAGTATAAAAGTTAGTTAAAAATTATTTAAACAAAATCGATAGATAGTAAAATTTTCTACAGAATCGTCCTAAATCACTTTCCACGAAATTTCAATAGAAAATGAGATATTTACAATTTAAAACCGGCTGCTATCTATAAAATACTCAAATAGGAAAAAAAAACATAAAAAATAATCAACATAATATTTGTACACGTTTTTTTTAATCGAAATTTACTTAAGATAACCAATTTTTTTAGAGAGAAAATGTTTTTTTTTGTTAACTTTTTGAACAGTTACATATTTTATGGTTAAACAAAATTATGGTTAAACAAAAATTAAAACAAATTAAACAAAAACTTTTTTTTTTCTGTCTTGTTATAATGAATGAAGGTTTATCATTATTGTTCTCATTATTCTCAAGCGGTATCCCATTTTTACCTGGCATTTTACCTACATTAAAAATCTCCCGTGAGTCTACGCCTTTGGAACTCAGAACTAGAGAGAGAGAAGAAATATGTACTGTACTCTACCACTCTCACGGAGGCACATTCCAGCTGATGCTATTCATATGTCGTACTCTTATTGTGTCTTAGTGGAATAAAGATAGCACTTTTACTGGCTTTGATATGAAGAATCATTTAAATTTCATGACGGTACGTACATTAGAAGACAAGTTATCGTTCTTAAAGGGTCAGTGTCGGTTTTATTTTAAACTTGGTAAAAGATTTCATTACTAAGATTTCAATTAATGAAACAAGTGTATGGTGAGGATTGCTTTTCCCGTGGCAGAGTCCACATGTAGTTTAAACGATTCAAAAAAGGTCATAAGGTCATCAAGGACGACGAACATCCTGGTCCGAAAAATTCCGTGGTTACTCAAAGTAACATTGAAATTGTGAGAGAATTTATAAAAAATAAGCCAAAATATTCGTTGCTATAAATGGAACTATAATTGAACATGTCCAAAGATTCAATTCATCGAATTTTGACCGATCATTTGGGACTTTTGGGAAAGTTTGTACACTCTGTGTTCCACACAAATTAACCGACGACCAAACTTCAAGTACAGCATTGTTACTGTTGATGAGACGTGGTGTTTTCAATATAATCCAGAAACCAACCGTCAAAGTGCCGAATGGAAGCCAAGTAAAAAATCAAGTCAAAAATCAAAACAATGTTGATTTGTTTCTACGATTCAAAGGGAATTAGGCACAAGGAGTTCGGTTACACCTGGTCAAACGATCAATGCTGTGCTTTATCTTGGTGTAACAAAGCGTCTGTTATCGCGAATTCAGCGTGTTCTGCCACAATGCCACAAACCAGGCAGCTGACGCTTGTTGCTTGATAATGCCCCGTCCCATCGCTCCACGCTCCTCACTGATTTCTCTATCAAAAATGGCATTTTAACCATTAATCATTCACCACACTCGCCTGATGGTTCCCTACGACTTTCACCTCTTCGAAAAAAATTATTTTCCTATGAAAGGACAGCTTTATGCCGACATTGAAGCCATTCAAAAGGCGCCGAGCGCCGTCGTGTAGGACTTATCTTTGGCTGAACTCAAAAATTCTTTCATCAACCTAATTGACCGTGCAAAACGTTGTATTGACGCACAAGGAGACTATTTTGAAATAAAAATAATATCTTTTGGCGAAAAAATTTATATATATTTTTTTAAAGTCCTGTTCTCCATGAGACGCACCTTGTATATATATATATATATATATATATATATATATATATATATATATATATATATATATATATATATATATATATATACACATATATATATATATATATATATATATATATATATATATATATA
>JARFXV010000480.1:1120000-1225000 GCA_031761425.1 Cosmopolites sordidus | reverse complement strand
TACCCCTTTGTGGATCAGACCTTGACGTGGTAAAGGGGTTTGAGTAGGGCAATGAAGCTTTGAGCTATGCCGTCTGGAGTCTATGCTCCTGGGAGGGTCACCCCTGGCGGACAGGTCAAAGCGGAGGCCTCAGACTAACATGATCCAAAATCGGCCAACCCGCATTGGACCAGCGTGGCAGATTACGGTCCATACCTTCAACATGGTATTTCAGTATGTTGAAATATGACAGTACAACCTCAAACACGGCCCTCATTCCCCGGAGGCAAAGGGGCAACTACCTACGGCAGCGGGAAGACCTGGCCCAAGGCAGAGGGTGCTAAGAATCACCGGGTTAGATCAGGCTGCCATTGGACTTTTGACATTGCAACGTTAAATATACGGACTATGAAAACAGAGGCCCGATTGCAAGAACTGTTAATCGAACTTGACAACATACATTGGGATATTACTGGGCTCTGTGAAACACGAAGGAAGGGTGAAGAGTTAATCAAACTGGAACCAACTGGACACGTACTCTACACTCGAGGTACGGAAAATGGCCGATGTGGCGGAATAGGATTCCTCATCAATCGAAAGCTGAAGGACAATGTGGTAAAATTTGAAAGTACATCCGACCGATTAGCCCAATGCGTCATTCAGCTGAATAAAAAGTTTAGGCTTCAAATCGTCCAAGCTTATGCACCAACTATAAGCCATAAAGATGAGGAAATTGAGGAATTTTATGATGATGTGGCCCAGCTTTTATACAAGGAGAAATGTAGGTACAAAATCCTGATGGGTGATTTTAATGCCAGAATTGGAACAACAAGAACAGACGAAAATGTAACTGGCCCATATGGAACTGGTGAGCGAGACAATAGAGGTGACAGATTAGTTGATTTTGCTGAAGGACAAGAACTATATATTATGAATTCATTCTATAAGAAAAATATCAGCAGAAAATGGACATGGAAAAGTCCATCTGGGCTCACAAGCGAAATTGACTACATCATGACCAACGATAAAACAATATTTACCAATTGTACTGTCCTTAACAATTATAATGTTGGAAGTGACCACCGAATTGTACGAGCAAGGGTTCGGATTGACTGTCGAAAAGAGCGCGAAAAAATGGTAAGATCAAAGAAGGGCAAGGTGGATTCTGGAAAACTGCTGGAGAGAGGAAGCGATTTTGAGATTGCTTTGTCAAACCGGTTTGCTGCGTTACAAGATCCAGAGGAGGTGGAAATATCAGTTCAATATGAAGAAATCGCCAACAATGTACTTCAAACGGCTGCTTCAATAGCACCAGAAGAAAAATGTCTCAAACAAACAAAAATCTCCAGTGAGACCATTGATTTAATAAAGAAACGGCGAGCAATGAGAAATGCAGGTAGTCCTTTTGGCAGGGTCGAGTACACTGAGCTCTGCAACGTATCAGAGAGGACACGCGCCGATTCAATATGCAGCTAGTGCAAAAAACCCTGGAAGAAAACAAAGGAATTAACAAAGCTAAACAGAAGCTGAGAAACAAAAGAACGCAAATATATGCTTTAAAGCGTAAGGATGGCACAGTGTGCAGGACGCGTACCCAAATGTTAGAGATTGTCAGAAGGTTTTATTCCCAGTTATATGAAGATCAGAGCCAGTCAGGGACAGCAATACCCACGGAAGAACAATATATAATACCAGATATCCTAGTGGAGGAAGTAACAAATGCTATAGAATTGATGAAGAACGGCAAGGCTCCAGGAAAGGATAGTGTAACTGTCGAAATGCTAAAAGCTGGTGGTCGGACGTTACATAAAACACTGGCAAAATTATACTCAAAATGCCTCAAAGAACAAAAAGTACCTGACTTATGGAAAAATGCAGAAGTGATCCTTTTACATAAAAAAGGAGCACAGGAAGATTTAAAGAACTACCGTCCAATAAGCCTCCTATCAGTGATGTACAAAGTTTTCACTAAGATAATTTCTAAAAGAATATTAAAAAAACTGAATGACGCACAACCAAGAGAACAAGCAGGATTCAGATGTGGATTCAGTACAATGGATCACATCCAGGTTGTACAGCAGGTCATAGAAAGGCACAACGAATACACCATGCCACTGTGCTTGGCTTTTATCGACTACGAAAAAGCATTTGATTCCATCTCAAAGCATGCGATAATGGATGCACTGCTTAGCCAAGGTGTAGAGAGAGCCTATGTAAACCTATTAGAATCGATATATGATGGAGCTACAGCCACAATTCACCTTGATGATCTTGAAGTGGGAATTAATATAGAACGAGGTGTACGGCAGACGGCAGGGTGACGCAATATCGCCTATTCTTTTCTCGGCTGGCCTTGAAGAAGTATTCCGTAAACTGGATTGGGAACAGGATGGGGTAAAGATCAATGGTGCAAACTTAAACCATCTTAGATTTGCAGATGATATTATTCTCATTTCACAAGACCCAGAGAAGCTGCAAAGACGCATACAAGAACTGCAAAGGGCTGGCGAACCATTTGGCTTAAAAATAAACCTGAAAAAGAGTCAGGTTATGTTCAATAACTTCGCTCAGGACAGAAGAATTTCAGTTTTAGGAAGGGATTTAGAGATTGTGGACAGCTTTGTATATCTTGGGCAGAGGATTTCCATGGAGGGGAATACCGCCCGGGAGGTGGAACGGCGTGTTAAATGTGGCTGGCAGGCATTTGGTAGGCTCAACATAGTGTTTAAGAGCAGACTCCCACTTTGCCTGAAAAGAAAAGTATTCGATCAGTGCGTTCTACCCGTTATGACATACGGAAGTGAAACCTGGACACTCACATCGCAATCAATTCAAAAACTTCGGGTGGCACAGAGGGGAATGGAAAGATGTATGCTTGGCATTACAAGACGAGACAGAAAGTCCTGCGCATGGATCAGGGAACAAACAAAAGTCTGTGACATCATTGGAAGAGTAAAACAGTTGAAATGGAGATGGGCAGGCCATATAGCGAGGCGATGGGACGACAGATGGACTAAGGCAATCCTGGAGTGGATACCGCTTGATCGCAAACGTCCGCGAAGAAGACCGAAAGCACGATGGACTGATGACATCGTTAAGTATATTGGACCCGAGTGGCAGAGGAAAGCCCAGGACCGTGAAGGTTGGAAGCATGCTGAAGAGGCCTTCATCCTGCAGTGGATCCATACGGGCTGATGATGATGATGATGATGATGATGATGATGATGATGATGATGATGATGATGATGATGATGATGATGATGATGATGATGATGATGATGATGATGATGATGATGATGATGATGATGATGATGATGATGATGATGATGATGATGATGATGATGATGATGATGATGATGATGATGATGATGATGATGATGATGATGATGATGATGATGATGATGATGATGATGATGATGATGATGATGATGATGATGATGATGATGATGATGATGATGATGATGATGATGATGATGATGATGATGATGATGATGATGATGATGATGATGATGATGATGATGATGATGATGATGATGATGATGATGATGATGATGATGATGATATATATATATATATATATATATATATATATATATATATATATATATATATATATATATATATATATGTATTGCTTTCAAACAAATAATAGTCTTGAACACATCATTAAAAAGCATAAAAGTCAAACAAATAAACTGTATAAGGGTCGGTTCTACAATGCAAGAATATACCACGTATATGCTATATGGTCTGACAACGGGCGTTTCAAATTGTATTCCAAGTATAGCTTCTACCTGGTATATTCTTGCATTGAAGAATCGGCCCTTAATGGGAAGTTTATTTAAATGAGTGTGGGTGGTGTCCAAAAGTATATGTTGGACAAACAGGAAGGTATTGCTCTACTAAGCTCAATGAACATAAAAGAAGTTTATTAAACAATATAAGTCTCATTATGTTAACCACTTAATATGAGAAAATCATACTTTCAATAATTTCAAAATGTTACATAATGAAAATAAATCTAAAAAATCAAATCGATATTAGATCGATAGACAGTTTCGCTTCTAATTACTTTTCTTACTGTTGGTTTAACAGAGTTTGTATTTGAAAAAGGCTCTGCGTGTCGAAGCAATTGTTATACATACAATTTTAAATATTGTGGTAATTTTAGATATTAATCTATTATAAAATGTATTACTTCCTTTAATTTTTCAGCGCGCGTTTCGTTAACCATATCCATTATCAGGAAAGGATTGATATTATAATAATCAATAATATAGCAATTCATTACATCTCAAGATTGAATTATCTCAATGTGATGCTAATATGATTAGCGAAACGGCCGCCGAGAATTTAAAGAAAAGAAACTGATTTGATGGTTGGTGGTAAATGTCTTCGAGTTTAATATGAGGGTTGTTCACGAATTCCTGCTCTCGGCATAGTTGGTGGCTATTAATATCACAGATCATCTCATTTACTTCAAGTTTTATTAATTTTATACTGTAATAGTGTTTGCATTAGTTCATAAATGGATACATTAGAAATGAGAGCTATCATAAAGCATATAATAAAATATCTACAAGAAATTCATACTGGTACGTTCAATGTCTTAGACGATTCAGTCACTTTATATCAAGTAAATTAAAAACTCGATCTCGGGATTTTAAATTCGGAAAAGGGTCTTGTAAACATAAATCATAAATGGCGGGCCAAGAGGTACTTTGGGATTTAAATCTAGCACTGTTTTTCAATGACTAGAGCTAAATGTTATGTCATCTAAAGATCCGGCAATTTATTATGGATCATTTTACGACGAAATAATGTGTTAGAATTATGCATACTTATGAATTTAGAAACAATGCAGAATTGGGTTTTGAATAAAAAATAATTATCGATTTTTTACTTTATTTTAAAACTTTATCATAAATAATACTGATACTACATAAATAATATTGATAAACAATGCAAAAAACTTTAAAAAAATTATTTGCAATTAATTATAAATGAATTAAAATATACGTGACTACGAAAGTGCATCGATTGGCTGCCATGTTTGTGGCGTCATTATGTTAAAGTGTCGGCTTCTACCTGTGTATATACTCCCAAAATTATTGAAGTTTAGGGCAAAAAATGTTGGTTACTAATTTAATTCAGTAATGTGTGGTTCAGTTCAGTGTGGTATATATTTATATATATATATATATATATATATATATATATATATATATATATATATATATATATATATATATATATATATATATATATATATATATATATATTTATATATATATTTATATATATATATATATATATATATATATATATATATATATATATATATATATATATATATATATATATATATATTTATATATATATATATATATATTTATATATATATATATATATATATATATATATATATATATATATATATATATATATATATATATATATATATATACCTGGTGTGAATGTTTTTACGGTCACAAATTTTCTCAAAAATGACAGTCGGTTCAATTCAACTGAAGTTCGAGATGCTGAAGCATTAATTTGAGTTTTTTAAAAAATAATAATGTAAAGGAAAATAAGACACGAAGTATTTATATTAAATATATTATGCAAAAGTTACGGTGACAAGGCTATAGGTTATGTTTAATTTAACCCCAAAATTGAATTTGCACCGTGAATGGACGTGTATGGTCAGAACATAAAGTTCTGAGTAAAGCTTATACAGTTACCTTAATTATTAATGAAAAACTAAGAAAAGTTCAAAGGGCGATTGTGTCGCTTCAACAGGTAATAAATAATCAAACTTAAAAAAAAAAAGATATAATGTCGTAAATAATAATTTTTCGTAAATATTTGATGGCAGGTGGCTGTAGAAATTTGATGTTGTTTTAGGAGTAATACGTCGTGCTCCTTGGAACCATTGATTTCAACGTTTAACATTATGTGGTACATTTAAAAAAAATGTTCGCGAGTTTGTGTAGTTTTCGTACAAAATAGTATGAAACAGGCATGATAATTAATTAGATTTAACATTTTCAATACATTTATCAATGCTCTGATGATAATAATAAGAATAAGTTGATTAAAAACTAAAACACTCGTATAAACTGTCTGTAATGCTGAGGGGAAATAAACATTGTGACGTCACACGTGCTCGTGTTTTTTCGAACTGTCTACTAGGTTTAAAAAGTTATTTTCAATTTGATTTAACTTTTTAATTATAAGGAAAAAAAATAGATTTGTTATAAAGCTTATATATGATCTTTCCACGTTTTTTTTTAAATCCCAATTTTGCAATAAAATTGTTTTCCGATGAAGCTCAGTTCCATCTCACAGTTTGAACATGTGTACAAGCTAAATTGTAGGATTTGGGTAAGTGAAAATCCTCGAATGAGTGTAGAAGAATCTTTACATCTTCTTTGAATAACAGTGTGGTGTGCATTGTGAGCTGGAGGGGATATAGGGTCATTTTATACTACTGCAATGTGTTATGAACGTTACCGCAATATGTTAAAAAACTTTTTAATGACCCCAATCGGATATTATGCACGTTAGTATGTCCTTAATAAGATGGTGTCACATATCATACAGCGAGGGAAACTTAGGATTTGTTACGGACACGTTTTCCTAGTCGCGTCATTTTTCGAAATGGTAATATTCAGTGGTCTGTAAGGTCATGCGATCTAACCCCCCCCTCGAAGTACAAAGTATATTCTAACAGTCCGCAGACGATTAATGACCTGACCGCAATTGTGCCAAATTATGATTGACAGTTTTACGCAAAGAATGATCATCTGTAGAAACAGCCGAGGGGGATATTTGAAGGATATTAATTTTTAACACATAACTGCCATGTCTTTACTTTTTGATGAAATAATCAAGAATGTTATTTTTCTAAAATTGTTGATTTTATTTAAAAAGGGAATCCTGAAGTACCTAGTGGGACATCTCATATATTACGAAAAGAGTCATGATCAAAGAAAGTATCAAAAATGTGTCTTAAAAATTATGTTCGTTGGTGCCTGGAATATTAATGGCTGATCAAAAACGTCACGTCCTACACTCTAATGTGTACAAGTTAAAAGTACAAAGTAAGGTTGTCGGCAAAAGAGTTCGATACCACCCTTGAGATATTTTTTCCGGTGACTATATTATGACGATAATCGTTTGAGAAAAAAAGGAAAGGGGATGGGGGAAAAAAATAATCAGCAAAACGTGCCAGTCTCCAAGAGTCATCTACAAAGTTGGTTTTGAAAATTCTTAACAGACTTTCTATTCTCCAGATTTAGCTCCCACATATTATTTTTATTAGCTAAGCTGAAGGAACATTTAGAGGAAACTCATATTTTCCAACGACGAAGTGGTAATAGCTTCTATGAATAAGATAAACGTCACCAAACGTGTTAACCAATTAGGAGCTTATGTTGAGAAACATAATTATTTCAAACATCCCAGATGTTTCTTTGAACTGCACTCTACTCGTATGTAGTCAGTGATTTAATGGTTTTAATAAACGTTCAGTGAAAATTATTACTCAGTAAAAATATTAATCTAGGAAATCATTAACAACGTCAACAAAAAGATGCTTTTTGAAAAAAAAGATAAATCAAGATAGCGTGGTAGTAACTGTCCAATTTAAATAGCCTGCCATTTGTGATATATTTTTTTGCAAAATTTGCGATTGCACATTGTAGGTAACATTAGACCATTTAGCACTGGAATGTTATACGGTTCGAAAAGGTACATTTGCCGTGATGACGTGTCAATATAATCATGGTATTAATACGTTCAATAAAGGGTTGTTTAATAAGAATGTCAGAACATTAAAATGAAGCACAAGGAGATGACTTTTATTTTATCTTGAAGAACACATAATGGCATTATGTTTTGGAAATAATGTTGTTCAAACGCACCCTTGGCTTCGTCTGGTTTAATGCATTCTGAAGACCTAATTTCCGATTACTCTTTCACACATATCGCGTTTCTTCTAAGATCAAAAATTGTTCGGAGGTTTATTTTTGTAAACCAGAAAGATTAATATAACCCCACAAAAAAACAATCTAAGGTTATGAGATCGCATGATCTTGGTGGCCAGTTGACATTACTATTTCGCGAAATAGCGCATCCAAGAAACTTTTCTTGCAATAAATGTCATGCGAGATGTGTAACGAGTCACATCGTTTTGTTGAAAGAAAATATTGCTTATATCCACATTTATCCGTGCAGGCCAAAGGCATTTTGTTAGTATGATCTTAAAGCGTTCCCCATTAATAATAATACGATTTCCATCATCGCCTTCAAAAAAATAAGACCCTGTCGCCAAAGTAGGGGTCACAGAACGTTAGGACATATTCAAAAAACCTAATTAGATATAATAATTGGAAAAGATTAGCCATAAGAATTAAATAAAAAGAAAATTAAAATATTTTTAAGTATGAATTTCATTTCGAGTTTACGATAAGGTCCGTTTTTTAGTAAGAAAAATGCAATAAACATCATCAATATATATATATATATATATATATATATATATATATATATATATATATATATATATATATATATATATATATATATATATATATATATATATAGTAACAAATGCTATAGAATTGATGAAGAACGGCAAGGCTCCAGGAAAGGATAGTGTAACTGTCGAAATGCTAAAAGCTGGTGGTCGGACGTTACATAAAACACTGGCAAAATTATACTCAAAATGCCTCAAAGAACAAAAAGTACCTGACTTATGGAAAAATGCAGAAGTGATCCTTTTACATAAAAAAGGAGCACAGGAAGATTTAAAGAACTACCGTCCAATAAGCCTCCTATCAGTGATGTACAAAGTTTTCACTAAGATAATTTCTAAAAGAATATTAAAAAAACTGAATGACGCACAACCAAGAGAACAAGCAGGATTCAGAAGTGGATTCAGTACAATGGATCACATCCAGGTTGTACAGCAGGTCATAGAAAGGCACAACGAATACACCATGCCACTGTGCTTGGCTTTTATCGACTACGAAAAAGCATTTGATTCCATCTCAAAGCATGCGATAATGGATGCACTGCTTAGCCAAGGTGTAGAGAGAGCCTATGTAAACCTATTAGAATCGATATATGATGGAGCTACAGCCACAATTCACCTTGATGATCTTGAAGTGGGAATTAATATAGAACGAGGTGTACGGCAGGGTGACGCAATATCGCCTATTCTTTTCTCGGCTGGCCTTGAAGAAGTATTCCGTAAACTGGATTGGGAACAGGATGGGGTAAAGATCAATGGTGCAAACTTAAACCATCTTAGATTTGCAGATGATATTATTCTCATTTCACAAGACCCAGAGGAGCTGCAAAGACGCATACAAGAACTGCAAAGGGCTGGCGAACCATTTGGCTTGAAAATAAACCTGAAAAAGAGTCAGGTTATGTTCAATAACTTCGCTCAGGACAGAAGAATTTCAGTTTTAGGAAGGGATTTAGAGATTGTGGACAGCTTTGTATATCTTGGGCAGAGGATTTCCATGGAGGGGAATACCGCCCGGGAGGTGGAACGGCGTGTTAAATGTGGCTGGCAGGCATTTGGTAGGCTCAACATAGTGTTTAAGAGCAGACTGCCACTTTGCCTGAAAAGAAAAGTATTCGATCAGTGCGTTCTACCCGTTATGACATACGGAAGTGAAACCTGGACACTCACATCGCAATCAATTCAAAAACTTCGGGTGGCACAGATGGGAATGGAAAGATGTATGCTTGGCATTACAAGACGAGACAGAAAGTCCTGCGCATGGATCAGGGAACAAACAAAAGTCTGTGACATCATTGGAAGAGTAAAACAGTTGAAATGGAGATGGGCAGGCCATATAGCGAGGCGATGGGACGACAGATGGACCAAGGCAATCCTAGAGTGGACACCGCTTGATCGCAAACGTCCGCGAAGAAGACCGAAAGCACGATGGACTGATGACATCGTTAAGTATATTGGACCCGAGTGGCAGAGGAAAGCCCAGGACCGTGAAGGTTGGAAGCATGCTGAAGAGGCCTTCATCCTGCAGTGGATCGATACGGGCTGATGATGATGATGATGATGATATATATATATATATATATATATATATATATATATATATATATATATATATATATATATATATATATATATATATATATATATATATATATATATATATTGATTTTAGTAGATTTTATTCAAACTTATATGAGGACCAGAATCAAGCAAGAACTGCAATGCCCACTGAAGAACAAGTGCCGGATATCTTGGTGGAGGAAGTGACAAAGGCTATAGACTCGATGAAAAATGGCAAGGCTTCAGGAAAAGATAGTATAACTGTGGAGATGTTAAAAGCAGGTGCTCAGACTTTACATAAATAACTAGCAAAATTATATTCAAAATGTCTCAAACAACAATAAGTACCGCATCTTATGGAAATATGCAGAAGTGATTCTTTTACATAAGAAAGGAGCACGGGAAGATTTAAAGAACTACCGTCCAATAAGCCTCCTGTCAGTGGTGTACAAAATTTTCACCAAGACAATATCCAAAAGAATACTAAAAAAACTTAATGACGCACAACCAAGGGAGCAAGCAGGATTCAGAAGTGGATTCAGTACAATGGATCACATCCAGGTCCTACAGCAGGTCATAGAAAGACACAACGAATACACTATGCCACTGTGCTTGGCTTTTATCGATTATGGAAAAGCATTTAATTCAATCTCAAAGCGAACCATAATGGATGCATTGCTTAATCAAGGCGTAGAGAAAGCCTATATAAATCTATTAGGATTGATATATGATGAAGCTACAGCGACAGTCCACCTCGACGATCTTGAGGTTGGAATAAATGTAGAGAGGGGCGTACGGCAGGGTGACGCAATATCGCCTCTTATTTTCTCAGCCTGCCTGGAAGATGTTTTCCGTAATCTGGATTGGGAACAGGGTGGAATAAGGATTAATGGTGCATACTTAAATCATCTTAGATTCGCAGATGATATCGTTCTTCTTTCACAAGACCCAGACGAGCTGCAAAGACACGTACAAGAGATGCAAAGGGCTTGGGAACCATTTGGCTTGAAAATAAACCAGAAGAAGAGTCAGGTCATGTTCAATAAATTTGCTGAGGACAAAAGAATTTCTATTTTAGGAACGGATTTGGAAGTTGTGGATCACTATATATATCTTGGGCAGAGGGTTTCAATGGAAGGAGATACCGTCCCGGAGGTGGAACGACGCGTTAAATGTGGCTGGCAGGCTCAACATAGTGTTTAAGAGCAAACTAGCACTTTGCCTGAAAAGAAAAGTCTTTGATCAGTGTGTCCTGCCCGTTATGACATACGGAAGTGAGGCCTGGACTCTCACATCACAGTCAATTCAAAAAGTTCGAGTAGCACAGAGGGCAATGGAAAGATGTATGCTTGGCATTACTAGACGGGAGAGAAAGACCTGCACATGGATCAGAGAGCAAACGAAAGTGAGTGACATCATTGGAAGAATAAAGCAATTGAAATGGAAGTGGGCAGGCCATGTAGCGAGGCGGTGGGACGAAAGATGGACCAGGGCGGTCCTGGACTGGATACCGCTTGATCGCAAACATCCACGGAGAAGACCGAAAAACACAGGACTGATGACATTATTAAGTGTATTTAACCCGAATGACAGAGGAGAGCTCAGGACCGCGAGAGTTGGAAGCATACTGAAGGGGCCTTCATCCTGCAGTGGATTGATACGGGTTGATGTTTACCACCAAGGAACTCCTTTAAGTACTGAAACAAGAGAAAAGGTGCAAGGTCTGGACTGTAAGGTGGATGATCCAGTTTTTCCCACGTGAAAGACCTGATTAGACCTTGATTTAGACGTCAAGGTGACACAATATGCATCAGAATTGATTGTTGTGCCTCTTAGCATAAAATCCACTAACAAAATCTCTTTCTTGTCCCAAAAGACAGTTGCTATGATCTTTCGTGATGAAATTGTCTGTTTGGTTTTCACTCTGGTTGGCGACGATTTATTTCTGTCGTCATTCCATTGACTGTTGCTTGAACTCAGGAGTCATGTGAGACACCTAAGTCTCATGTCCTGTAACGATGTGATCTAACAATTCATCGCCTTCCTGATATCGAGATAAAAACGATAAAGCACATCTTTATTTTGTGATCGAATACAAAATTGACCTTGAAACCTGTGGAAATTCACTTGATAACCTTGAATCGTGAATCGTCGGTTCACTCGAATTTCGTTGTCTACATCACGAAATAAATCTTCAGAAATCAGAGGTCTGCCAGGGCGTAGCTCCTCATGCACATTAACCTGCCCGGCCTTGAACATTCTCACACATTTTGACCCATTCTCACCCATTTTGAGTGACTTTACTCATAGCATTATCACCGTAAATCTAAAAAATCTGACAGTAATTTCCGCTGCTGTCAAGTTTCTTGCACTCAAGAATCGAATTACAAATCGTATCTCACAATCGGCGGGGGACTCAATTTTCTTAACCATCATAAACTTCTATAGCTCAGCACACAGATAGACGATACAGCTGCAAATAGCGACTAAAAGTATGCAAAGCATGTTGGGAGTAGACGCACAAGTGGCGCACAGCGGCGATATCGCGTCATTCTCATTGTCATTCACAAATGGCCCTTATTTGAAAAACACCCCTCGTATTTTTGCTAAACCAAAATATTCAATATTGTTTAGCCACTAAGACTTTATTTTCCTACGCCAGCTAAACGGAATAAAAATCGAATCATATATTTCTTAAATATCTTTAAATAAATTAAATTCCGGGTTCCGTCATTTGTTTGACGTCAGAACTTGTCATAAAACTCAACTGTTTCGCTATTTCTTGTTTTCGCTATTGTAGCTTGATTACAAAGGTAGATTTAGCTCGAGGCCTCTTCTACTATTAGACACTTATATAAATATTTGTTTATAATTATCGAGTTGCCTAAACGATTTTTCTGGTGAAAATCTGCGCAATAAATGTTTACTTCATAATTAATATTAAATTATTCGGGAAGTTGTGAAAATTTTCAACATAGATATATTTAAACGCCATGTATCTACGAGTATAGAGTGAAAAGGCAGATATTTTTCCGATATATGGCTGTGCGATCCCCCTACATTGAAAAATAAATCGATTTTCCATCAAAAGAACACAATTTCATTTAAAAAGTATCAGACTTTCCATTCTACTTTGTCAAAGCCATGGACAAAGAAGATAATGGTTTCAGGTACCTAAAAAAATATTTCCTGAATTAAATGATGTGATCAAAGGAAGTAGTCACTTATACGATGCGAGACGTGGACCTTTACACAGAAAACAGAAAAGATGATTGCAGTATTAAAAATAAGAGTACTCACGAGAATTTTTGCTGCTTTGAATGACAGTGAAATTTAGAGGATCAAGTACAACTCGAACTTAAACAATTGTGCAAACAGGAAAAGAGATATACCAGACTCGATGACAGGATAATAGACAAAGAAGGTAGTGATTTCAAGTACCTAAAACAGATATTTCCTCAATTAATGATGCAAAACTAAAAGAAGATATATTTATTGGACCTCAAATAAGGAAGCTTCTAGGTGATTTCCGTTTTCAAGAAAAATGTTTCAAGAAAAATGTTTCAAGATAAATGAAAATGAACTGGTAGCTTGGAAGTATTTTATATATGTAGTGAAAGGATTTCTGGGCAACAAGAAAGATTAAAACTATAAAAACCTCACAGATGAACTCTTGAAAGCCTACGAAATACTAGTGCGTCGCATGTCCTTAAAAATGCATTTTTTTACACACCCATTTGGATTTTTTCCGGAAAATTTAAGTGCAATAAGCGACGAACATGGAGAGAGGTTTCACCAGGACATCAGGACGATGGAAGCAAGATACCAGGGATGATGGAAGCCATCTATGTTGGGCGATTACAGCTGGTTTTTAAAAATAGATAATGCTACAGAACACAATTTGTTGACCTGTGTTGTCATAGCTGATTTAATAAAACGGAAATTGTAGATGATTTTATTAACATTTAATCAAACCACACCCGAAGAATAAGTCAATTGGTGCAATATTAAACGAATCCTATGTTTGTAAAATTATATTTGTATGCTAAATGATTGCCTGACATTGAAATTTGAAAGTTAAGTACCATATGAAAATCCTTGTTCTTAATACGTATCTTCTTATTCAACATCGAAATAGTTAGCTGCTAACAAAAATGAGACATGTTTTTTTAAGGTTGTAGATATAGAGTTACGTAAACTTTTGTTCTTAAATTTAAATAACTAACGGATATTTAATTAGTCGAACAGTCACTATTATACTCAAAATAAAGACAATATAAGTCTGATAACAGGTTTTAATTAAAAATTAATTATATTGATAATCAACACAAGACATGGTTATTAATCGTTGTCATTTAATATAATAAACATCGTATAAATTTCTAATAGATGCTAGAAACAGCCCTAGCGATCTAAAGGAGCAAAAATATTGGGTTGTTCTGCCGTTTCTTTTATTAATAAGTTTTATTGAAAAAAGCAAAATAACAGCAATTATAACAAATTAATAAAATTTAATAATTGATAAAATCAAAATTATTGATGTCGTTTTGTTTAAAATCGCCGGGCCTGGACTCGAAGAAACCAGTCCTCATCGTTGGCAAAGGTTCTGCCCCTCATTTGGTTGGACAGCGAGCGAAAGGAATGATAATCGATTAACGCAAGCTCTGGAGAATACGACGGATGCGAAACAACCTCCCTTTCCAGATCATTCATGGTCATTTCAGTTGAATAACCTCATTTACCACACCCATATCATGATATTTTTGGGACGGAGATCTTTTAAGTCTCGGATTTGGCGAGTCTCCTGCAGTCATCTACTCCTTCCTTTGCTTCATATTGACGTAGAGATAACATCTCTCACCGCCCGTAACGATTCTGTACAAGAATCGTTGCTTATAACCGCATGTTGCTCGGTGTCGAGTGAAATTTTGCGCAATTTTGTTGCGGCGATTTTCCTTGTTGTCGTCGGTTAGCTTGTGTGACACCCAAGATCGGAGTTTTTGAGTAAATCTCAAAAATTAAAGATGTCGGGAGATTGTCGTAAGACCGCAGACCATCTTCTCGGCATGTTTGACAATCGTCCTCCTTCAAAAGTACTTACTCGTAAAAGAATCTTTGTCGAAGTCGGAGGGTCCACCGGAGGATGGTGTGTCGTTCAGGTCGAAATTGCCATTTTTGAAATTCACAAAACAATCTCAAGCAGTCCGATCGGCTATAGCATCCTCTCTATATACGGCGCAAATGTATCGAACTGCTTCTGTAGCTTTTTGGCCACCACGAACGCGGCGCCTGGAATTTCCATTTTAAAAGCCTAATTTAAAATAATGTTTTTCAGAAAAATAATGCCAATAGCTTTGTAGAGTATATATAACAACACAAAAATGGAGGAAAAACAGACAAATTACAAGAACGGCGGGAACATATAGAATAACCCATTATTACTGCAAAAATATGTTACTGCTAAAAGATACCATCGATTTTTTCCACAACTACCAGTATATTAAAATGTTATAAACACGAGAAATTTATCAAGAAAATCGTGGTCTAATTATTAGTCACCATGATGAAAGTTCTGAGACGAAACAAAATTCGACGTGAACGGCTAAAAGTGATAACGCTTATAGAAGATCGACTTGTAAGCAAAGTAGAAAGTTGACGGCTTCTGAAATCGCAATTGATATGGACCAAATTCGTGATAAATTTATTAGTGTCACAACAGCGGGAAAAACTTTTGAATGTGGGTCTTCATAGATGAAGACCAACACTCTACAATATAAGATCAGGAACAAAAAGATAGGACACCCATGTAAGGCTAGTGAAATGAAGCATACCGCATATTTATTGATACAAATAGTAAACGAATACAAGTTAAAAATAAACATTAAACCAGAAAATTATGGTCAACATTTTGTGCATAATAATACTATGTGACAGAAAAATGTTATCATCGAGTATACCATAGGCTGTGTTATAAAACCAAAACAATTTTCAATTTGAATTTGGCGACGTTTTGTACTCAACTTTTGGTTGATTTTATTATTCTCCCTCAGAAGCATGTAGTAAAAGAACAACCGAACTGTTAATGTCGAGTGCGATATAATGTTACCGATGTGACAGAGATGTATTGAAAACTAGTAAAAAGAGGGGTGGAGGTATGTTTATTGCGTTAAGGGACACTTTCAAGGTTCTGAAAGCAGCGAAGAGGGCGGAGCGTTACGAAGCGGTATCTGTTACTTATAAAATGTCAAACGAAATCTGTAATATTATCGTGGTCTATATTCCGCCCTCGGTTGATGTTGGGGATTATATGGACTTTTTCGAATTTGTTAATGAATAGAGAGTTGGGGATATACATAACTTTATAGTGGGGGATTTTAATTTAGACCTGGTGGGGAGTGGTCGCAACGCTAATATAACAAATAATGATAAGATAGCGGAGCTGTACGATTTTCCGAGCTATAATTCATATGAAATATGCAATAATATATTAAATATTAGTGGGAAAACACTTGATCAGTTCTTGACCACCTGGGATAATAACACCAATGTTAAAATAGTAAAAGGTGATCTCCCCATGGTACCTGAGGACATCTATCACCCGGCTCTGCCTGTCTCGGTGGTTACGGCGGAAAGCGGTTCATTACCTAGCTTGGTACAGTCACCCAGGCAGCCTCAGTATAATTTTGGGAAATGTAATTTTTATGAATTGGCGACGCTCGTTGGCGACGCTGACTGGTCTGGAGTGATTGGAAGGCTTGAGCCTAATGCATCATTGAATTAATTGTATAAAATTTTGTTTGATATTATACACCGTGTCACACCGGGGCAGCGCCGGCATGGGCGGGGGCTGGGGTTTCCGGTTTGGTTTTCGGCAGAGTTAATTAAGAATATCAAAACAAAAAATAAACTTAGAAAATTGATGCGATCTAATAATGAGCTTAAAAGGAATACATAGTTTTAAGGAGAAATATTAAGAAACAAACTAGATTGGAATATCAGATGTTTATTACAAATAGTGAAAATTCAATCAATGTGGATCCAGTCCGGTTTTGGACTTTTGTAAAAGCAAAAAAGAAGAGCAAACTGAAACATATTTTTAAAAGTAATGGTGCATCGGTCTCGAATGACAGGGTCCCGGACTTGTTCGCTGTTTATTTTGAGTGTGTGTTTAGTCCTCACACCGCTCAGTATAAGACCACCGTTTCTGGGAGTAACATCTCCGCTACTAATATACTAAACATACGGGAGATTACTCATGTAGATTATAGTAATGCGTTAAAAAAATTAAAGCTGAAGAGAGCGGCAGGATCGGATGATTTACCGCCATATATAATCAAACCATGCGGTGACTGGCTAAAGGAGCCATTGATACATATTTATAATAACGTCCTTAGGTCGGGTACGTTCCTGGAATCTTGGAAGACTGTTATTGTAACACCCATATACAAAACAGGTGATAGATCACTGGCAGAAAATTACAGGCCGATATCAGTACTATCGCCTCTTGCTAAGATTTTTGAACAAATAATGTATAATAAAGTTTTTTCGCATGTATCGAACATTATTTCCGAGTGTCAACACGGTTTCTTGCCAAAGAGATCAATTAATACGAACCTGTTGCATTTCTCACAAGATATAATGACTAATTTTAACTTAAAAAATGCAGACGGATGGGAAATACACTAACTTTAGAAAGGCGTTTGATAAGGTTGATCATGATATATTGCTAGAAAGATTGGTGGAGTACGGTATGGGACCATCTTTGATCAAATTATTTGTATCTTATTTACGCGAGCGGAAGTTTATTGTTCGTTATGATGGTTACTTTTCTGAGAGGTATGCTGCGAACTCGGGGGTGCCGCAGGGATCGAACCTTGGCCCGTTGTTGTTTTTAATTTTCATAAACAGTTTGCCAGCCGAATTTCACTATTCTTCAGTTCTTCTGTTCGCTGATGATATGAAGTTCTATTTGCCCATCAAGGGTTCTGCTGATTGTACTAAACTTCAATCAGATATTAACAGAGCGGTACACTGGTGTAAGAGCAACAAGTTTGAATTTAACTTCTCTAAATGTAATATAATGTCGTTGAGTGTTACGCGAAATACTTTTGTATTTAATTATGTTATAGATAGTCAGCAGTTGAGACGAGTCGATTCGGTTAAAGACCTGGGACTGGACTATGATTCCAGATTAAATTATTCATCGCAAAATTGAAAATAAAAGAACTGAGGCGCTGAGATCCCTTGGATTTTTAATTAGACAGGCGGGCCACTTTAGAAACCTGCAAACATTTAAAATTCGGTATTTTACGTTGGCCCGTCCGAAGCTGGAATTTGCTTCCGTAGTTTGGAATCCTGGGCGAATAACCATATCAACTATCTGGAGAAAATACAAAACAGATTCTTAAGATTTCTGTATTTCAAAAAATACTCACGATTTCCACATTACCATTCCGTTCATACGTCTAGTTTGAGGACTGAATCTAATATTAATACATTGCAAGTCATGCGGGACTATTACGCTATAATGTTTATTTTTCAAAAACCTTAGCAACTTTATTGATGAGCCCAGATTGCTATCACAATGTGGCATAAATGCTCCATCGCGCCGACTGAGGCCGGTTCGATTGTTTGATGTGCCATTTTCCCTTACGAGCAGATGTCCTCCGTTGTCCCAAATGCTGATAGTTGTCAATAATGTTTTATCGGTTTACAGCCTTGATATATTTGACAAAACGGGTAACTTTCCGAACAGACTCAGATATTTTCTTCGTGTTTAGAGCGCTTCGGTTTTGTTTGTTTGTTACTAATTTTCTATTAGCATTATTTTCTTAGTTCTTAGGTCTTAATTATTAGGCATTATGTTTAAGAATATAATTGTTTTTCTTTTTCTTTTTCTTTAATATATTACATTGTTAGTCTTAGTGATGTATCTAATGTAATTACACGATTTGTGTGTTTGGGATGAATAAATAAATATAAATAAATAAATAAATAATTTTCAGTTTTAGAGAAGGCCAAAAAATTATCCATTAATCCGACAATGAAGTCAGTCAAAATAACGGACGGGGTCTTCAATAATTTTCGAAAAAGGTTATGAACTTATTTAAAAAAATTCAAAAAAATGTTTGAGAGAAAATTGATGACAAAAGTCGGTGTGAGTCAGTTGATAATAATGCATTGGATTGCAGAAGAGGACCTACCCTACAAGCCATATACGATTAAGTTACGATCAATAATTTTCGGAGCGGGCAGACTAAGTGAATTTCCCGTTCCAATTTGGTTTTGTACTCGATGAACAACAAAGCCGCGGAATGTGTCAGACTAACCAATTTCTGACCAAAAATTGTTTATAGTTGACGCAATATTCAACCGCAACAATGATCGCTAGCTGACCCCAAAGATATCCTCATTCAATAATATTCTCATTGTTACGAGGATGAAATTTCCGACAAGTTCACGCCCTTGAATTATGTTATTCCGCCGTATTTTTTTTAAAAGGAAACTCGTGAAATAGGCGTTCATAGGTATTCTGACAAATTTAGTAAAAATTGGGATCTCCGGGTGACCATAGATCTTTTAGCAAGAGAAGTACAATACACGAGTCATTTGATTCAAATGCTATTTCAAATCCATCAGTTCAGTACCCCTCCAAGGAAATTGAAGCTGCATACAGGTGGTCGGTAGAATATACCATATAATTTGAAGGTATAACATTGATTGGTATTGCTTTGTATTGGATAGGTTTCGATACATTTTAGGTACAAAATATGCGAGATTTATAAATAAAGTAACGGTGGTGTAGCTTTCGATCTGGCAATATTGTTGTCCATCGCACTGTGCCCAAGTTTGAAACAAATCGTGACTGCGCACCATTGCTCGTAATTGTTGTCGCTCGTTTTCTGAACAGACTAGAAAGATTCCATTAACGAAAATAATTTCTACGGACCAACAAGTGACTCTATGTTTGCTGCTACAAATCTGATATATATTATCAAATTTATCATTATTTAAACAACTACTTAGAACTGATTAGATAATATTAAAATATTATAAAAACATTCGATTTTATTTGGACAATTTTCGACATGAATATGGAACCCTACATTGAAAAAAAGACATCAGATTGAAGAGTATGTAAATTCATCTTGGACGATGTAATAAAAACCATCAAATCACAATTCAAAAACAACTAGTAGAATATATCTTTGTTTATTTTATATATATATATATATATATATATATATATATATATATATATATATATATATATATATATATATATATATATTTTTATATATATATATATATATATATATATATATATATATATATATATATATTATATATATATATATATATATATATATATATATATATATATATTTATTTATATATATATATATATATATATATATATATATATATATATATATATATATATATATATATATATATATATATATATATATATATATATATATATATATATATATATATATATATATATATATATATATATATATATATGTATATATATATATATATATATATATATATATATATATATATATATATATATATATATATATATATATATATAGATTGCCCATCCTTCAGGAAGAAAACTGAGGAAGTGGTTCAGGCTGAAGATGATCATATTAAATAAATATATTCTAGATAGTTTTTTTTAACATACGCAAACGGATTTTTTGTAATTTTTCATTTTCGATTAATAACATTTTGTTATAATTTTTTTAAATTTTGTCCGAATTTTGATAACGCACTGTATATTTGTGCGTCTCAACCAAGTATATAAAAAGCTGAATCAAAAATATTCGAATCAGTGTTCAACAGAAAAAGGGTTGGTCGACAACATTATCACACCAAACCACCCATAAAAATTGAACCCATCAACACTCACCGTAAGTGAATCGTAACGCGCTAGGTAAACGGAAAAAATGAAAAAATACCTGCTCGGTGCAATTGAAATACTACCACATCCAGTACACATATAAAAGCCAGCCCACACAGCCCAAAACATGAGCCACTCGACTGTCACCTTTTCGGTTAATTGGCATAATTGCATGGATGGGGCTTCAATATGGTACGAAATCAAAGTGGAGCGCCGTTACCTTGGAAACAAAGATAGGCAACAATACCAAATCGAACTATTTTTCGATAGATAGATAGATAGATGATATAATAGCAAAGAGATCTAACTGATCTCAGGAACAAAATCCATCTATTTTTAATTTTAACAGTTCTCCTCCTTTACAGGGGGTCCATCACTAGAAGTGTTACCAACTTCACGCTGCTGTAGTTACCGAACAGCTGATCACAGCGCAATAAATTAAAATTTGACAAACCTTAGTTTATAATATTGTTTACATGTGTACGAAAGCATATCGTTCTATATCGTAATTGAAAAGAAATATTCGTAATGGAATTCAAACGTGATAGGGTGATTGCTTTGCATCTGGCAGGAAAATCGCAATCTGCTATTGTTCGTGAGCTAAAGCATTTACGTGTTAATAAAATGTTTGTATATCGAACCACTAACGTTACAATGATACTGGTAGTATCGCAAAATGCCATGGAGGTAGCCATAAAAATCCGCAACATCACAAGGAAAGATTCGAAACGTAAGGGCACGAAATGAAAGAAATCGACGTCAGAGTGCAGGGAAATTGGCTAAACAGCTGAACGTGTCCGACTCAAGCGTACGCTGCACACTGAAATATGAACTTAAGTTGAACCCTTACAGGATACAAAGTGCGAGATTTAACACCGGCACAAAAGGCAACAAGACTTCAATGATCAATGCTTATCATGCACGCAAGTGATGAACTCGAAAATGTGGTGTTTTCTGATGATAAAATGTTCACTGTTCACGTTCATTTCGCTGCAATGCGTAAACAAACAAAACGATCTGTGTGGTTGAAGGACAAGTCCACCGACAATTTGGACAACCGAGTTGCTATGCGTAAACAAGCGCCAGCTTCTGTGATGATTTGGGCTACTGTAACTGCAAATTGTCGGTCTCCACTCGTTTTCATCGATCAGGGCGTTAAGGTGAATGAGCAAGTGTGACAAGAAAAGGAGGATGTTGACCCCTTGAACACACAAACAATTTGGTTCTACAGGACTCGGATCCCATAAAACTAATTTAACCCAACAATTTTTACAAAATCACGTTTCACAGCTCATTTCTTCGCAACAATAGCCTCCGTACTCACCTTGACCTAACGTGTCAACAAAAAATATGAGAGTTTGAACATATTGAAGTCAGTGCATCGTAGGGAATGGCAACGAATTCCACAGGCTAACATTCGTGCAGCGTGCGATGTATTCATAGGAAGACTTAATGCCATCATCCGCGCCAAAATGAGCTATATTGAACTGTAAGATGTTTTTCATGATATTTGATGTATTTTCAATATTGTCTAAAAATATCAAATAAAAATATTCATAATTGACAAAACTACAGCATTTTTAATTAATAACACTTCGATTTTGTTTGGAGAATTTTCGACATGAATATAAAACCCTAGATTGGAAAAATAAATTAAATACAATACATTTAACCCTGTATTAAGTTAATTATATGATTAACATTTGGTTACTGTTTTTTTTTATAATATTTTATCTACTTATTTATTTTTGCTTAGTTATAATTTTTTGATGGCTAAATTTAAAATCTAGTAGATATGGTATTAGATTTACATCGTTTGAGTTTAAGGTTCCCAGGGCAATTTCGGGGAAAGGGAGTTACTAAACTGTTCAAGTTATAATTTCCTTTCTAACCCTATCGGTCTGTATCTTCAGGAGTACCTCAGGGGTCTCACTTGGGACCGCTTCTTTTTAATATATTCTTGAATGATGTCGGTAGCTGCTTCTCTTACTGCGATTACTCTTTATAGGCCGATGATCTTAAAATGTTTGGTACTGTGATGACTGGCCAATTACTGCCGCCACCATAATCTAACATTGAATACCAGCAAATGCCAATGTATTATTTTTTCAAGAAGTACATCTCCTTTAAATTTCAATGTAATATTGCAAGTAGATGGGGCGATGTTGGGAAGGGTGGATACGATCAAAGATCTGGATGTGATCCTCGACTCCAAGCTGTCTTTTGAACCCCATATAGCTTCGATAACCAATTGTGCCAAAAGGTCTTTGGGTTTCCTAACGCGAACTACCAGGGACTTCTCAACTATGTCTTCTCTGATCCTCCTATACAATAGTTTGGTCAGACCGATTCTCGCATATTCATGTACTGTTTGGAATCCCTTGTATGATACATATTCTATGGAGATAGAGGGTATTCAAAGGAAGTTCCTGAATTGCATTAACTATAGATTTAATAAAAATAGACATTATTTCAGGTATAATCAAAACTTTAAATTTTATAGCATGGAGTCGTTGGAAGATCGAAGACAGTTGTACGATGTTGTTTTTATTTACAAAATAATAAACAATCTAATTCACTCTCCTTGTTGTAACAGTATGATATTTCTCAATTCTTCCCCTTATTCACTGCGCAATAGGTTAATATTTAAAGTTCCCCATTATATATCAAATTATTATATCAAATATATAATTATATAATCAATATATCAAATTATATAATTAAAGGAGAGTTACTATATTATATATAGTAACTCTCCTTTAATTAGATGTGTCCGAACTTATAACAATTTTGAGCTTGTCTGACCCACAATTGGATCTTTTTTTTGACAGTTTACTTAGTTTTAAGAGAAGGATTAAGGCGATATTGCGCGATACTTAGCGATTGATGATTGTGTTGTTCTTTTTTTTTCCTGTGCTCTCAAGGTATGTTCAATTCACTATTTGTATTATGACCTGCATACTGTGTCTTGCAATTATTTAGGAATTAAATGGTTTAGTTTTTAGATTTAAGTGATAAGTACTTGCTATGGTCTGTAGGTTAAGTTAAGTTTTGTTAAATTGTGTTATCATGTAATAGGACAGGTCACCTCTCTGTTGGATAACCCTATTATATAAATAAATAAATAAATAAACACTCACTACACAGTGGTTAAATAAACAGTTTGCTGCTTAGAGACAGTTATGATTTTCATCTATTTATTCAATAAAAGACAAAGTTTTAACCCCCGTCGTTTTTACCTCACAAATATGAGAGCAGAGTGAAAAGTCAGATTCTCTTTAAATGAAATATTTTTTTATAATCGAAAATCAATTTATTTTTCTACCTCATCTCTTTTTAGTTCAATACACTTCGCTCACCGATTTTGAAAATTTTTATGCCATCCAAAAAAGTACGACTTGTCGAACTCCGCCAAGTACTCCTCTATTTCGGCGATGATCGCTCGTTTAATGAAAATTTCTTTCAAGCTTATTTTATTAATTTATTTCTTCACGTTTGGAAAGAAAAATAAGTTGAAGGGAGTCAAGCCAATTCGTAACGCAAATTTAACTGTTGTAACTGTAACTAACATTCTCGTAGTAAAACACTATTTTTGTATACAACTGTCGTCAAATTAAAATTGACCAATAAAGCAGCATAATACACTTATGATCGTACTTCTCTTTTTCCGATAGTCGATGAAAACAGTGTATTGTGAACATCAGAAAGCATTGGCTATGGAAATTCCGAAGGCGTGTTCGCCTTCTTGGTGGCAAGTTTTCCAGATAAAATTCATTGTTTTGACTGTTCAATTATTTCTAGTGTATATTGACGAATCCAAGTTTCACCAACAGTCACGAAATGCCACAGAAACCCTTTCGGGTTGTATTTATACATGTCTAAACTCCGTTGTAAAGTGGTCACGCAATTTTGTTTTCGATCCGCAGTGAACAAATACGACATCCATCGCGCTGATAGCTTTCTCATATCCGAATGTTTGTGTAGAATATTACGAGCTCGTTTCTCTAATCTTCAGTGTGTGATTAGCCAACACGACATCATGGATTTAGTTGATCATTTCCTCAGTAGTTACCTCAAGGGGGCGTTCTGAATGAACCCATCAAATCTCAGTAAACCACCTATGAATCCTGAAATGTGAAAAAGCAGTGCCCCCATAATAAAATAAATAAAGTGCATTGGGAAGCTAGCGGGGGCGCGAAGAAATTCGGAACGCGGCAAATAGTTTTTTTTAACGCGAAAGTGCTTTGACCTCATGCGAGTAATTAAGGGTTAATAGAAATAGTCTCAATCTAGGAATATTTGGGGGTAATATTATCGGATGATGGAAAGATGGACAACGAGATTGCAAAATTCAAAAAGACAAAGCCTATTAGCCTTTTTGCATCTGTTTGCAATTTCGTATAACAGAATAGCCAAGGAGCTAACTACAAATATATTACGCAATCGTTGAACTAACAATCACATATGCAAGCCAAACATGGTCATTACTGCTTACTCATAAACTAAGAAACTGATCAGGTAAACATTACAATAATCCATTACAAGGCGCATAGAGGTAAAACAGCTAAACTGGTTTGGCAATTTATGAAGAATGAACGAGAACAGACTAATCAGGAAAATTATGGAAGCAAGAAGAGTGTCCACAAGAAGCAGGGGCAGGCGTAGAATTACATGGACACAACAATTATCCAACAAAGAAAAGAATAAAGTCAAATCATTGAGAGAGATGAGCATGAGCAGACGATGGTTATGTTAAGAAAAGTTAAGAAAAACACTCCGACGCCTATTGTGGCCATGAAGGGTCAAAGAAGAAGGATACAGTGTCTGGAAATGTTTTGGATATGAGAATGATGTTATAAATGATTTAGATGCCAAACTTTATCGAACGCTTAACTAGTATCAAAAAGTGCAGTTGAACAGTAGGTCTTCTATGTCTGATTCTGTGCAATTTTTCGAATATTGCATGTTCTTATCTTGAATCTTGTTTGAATAACTATGACTGGTTACTTAAATAAATCAATCCCGACACTTTTGATTCGAGTAGTACCTTTACGTTGAATATAGTAGTAGTTTTTTAATAACTGGTTATAAAAATAACTATGATCTTTGAAAGAGAATGTTCTAATTTTATGGGAAAATACGATATTACCGTGTTATGCAGTTATATCAAAATACTCAAACGGATCGTTATACCCTGTCGATATGGTACGATATGAACGATTGTAATAGACCATTAGTATGCACATTATTGTTTGAAAGCTGAAGAACGTTATATAAAGTCATTTGGTAGAAGTACTTTCGTTTTCTATTACGAAGTATACAAGGTAAATATTTAACAACTATATAGAGAAAGGAGTTATATTTTATTATTTTGGATAAAATCGATTAGGTGCATTCGGGGAAACTATTGCTTGATTTAAAATGTACTGTCGTATCGGGCAAAAGTATAACGGTAAAACGGCATACAAATGAATATCATTTCTACTACATCAAATCTAACTTTATATCATTCGATTTTCACCTTTTTCATCCATATACACTAAGTTTAAACCATCTAGGTTTCGATCTAACATTATGCCATTCGATTTTGACTTTTTCCACCCGTATGGACTAAGTTTAAACTATCCAGGTCGAAAAGCTTGTCGATGAAGGTTTCAATGTAGAATTGAATGATAAAGCGTATTTCCGATATGGGCATTTTTTTTCGTTGATTCGTATATGATTAATACATCAATTGTTTCCTAGTCAAATTTTATTTTTTATTTTTCTTCGACTTTGACCTTGACTCACCTTTGCTCTTGGTATATTTTTTTCAATTCCTTTAATAACATTATAAGTGATTTTTCGATTCCTCATCTTCAAAATACCTAAGAGTATCAGTTTTTCTAATTCTAATATGCTTTACAACAATAATCGTACTTATATTACTACGCGAGTCTTGAATCTTCGCCTTTAAACGGATCGAAAACGGCATCCCGTTACCAATTGTTTTGTGTAGTAGTTCTTCAGCATCTCTTCTTACATTTTCCTACCATCGTGTACATCTTTTTCTGTTAACCCTTTCATGATTTTTTTTTGCTACTCGGTTTTCTGGCATTCTCGATATGAGTCACTAAACCTTCACATTGTCTAGAATATCCAGATCTTTATGCAATTCAAATACTGCAAGCATCTCTTCATTGAGGGTTCACGCCTCGCAGTTATAAGTGATTATTAGCCGGGTTAACTTTCGTGTTTGTTTATCTATCTATATCTATATACATCTATAAAAATTTGGAATAAAGGAGTATCAAATTCAGTTGTTTTCTCCATTATTTGGCGTACTATGAACAACTGATCTGAGAATGAAAATGAGAATTAAAAAAGACGAAATATGCAAGGAAGGACTGAAAATTAAAGTAGGAGAAGAAACACTACACTTCGAAAGGGTCGATCGCTTTTGTTACCTTGGTTCAACTATTACAGACAAACATGGAATGGAAGCAGAGGTTAAGGCCAGAGTAGTAAAAGGAAATAAATGTGCAGTGATGCTGCATAGACTCCTGAGAGATAAGAATATATCAAGAAAAGCCAAAGTAAGAGTTTAGACAATAATGAGACCAGTTGAAATATATGCCGCGGAGACCTGGGCCTTAACCAATAGTAGTGAAAGAATGTTGGAGGTGTGGGAGCGTAGAGTGTTGAAAAGAATATACGGTGGTATCAAGGAGGATAATCAATGAAGAAGAAGGACCAATGAAGAAATAATACCGATATTTGGAGAACCCTCAATAATGCGGATCATTAGGACACGTCGAATAGCCTGGCTAGGACAGAAAGGCTACCAGATAGCAGACTAACAAAACAGGTTGTGAGCAGGGGGAGAGGCGAGGGAAGACTGAGGAGAAAGTGGCTACAGGAGATGAAGAAGGTTTTGGCCAGAATGGGTCTGTCATAGTGGGAAAGCAAGGCAAGGAATAGAGTAGTTTGGCGGCAGATTGTAAACTAAGCCAAAGGCCTGTAGAGCTGTACATATATATAAACAACTGATCATTTGCTGCGCGCCCTCTCTAAACCCTGCCTGATATACTATTCTCTGACTTACTATGTTTGTTAGAACTTTATAAGTTGTGCAAAAGAATGATATGCCACGATAGTTCTCGTATTTTTAGTTTATTTTCTTATGAACTAATTCCGCCTGCTACCACTATGCAGACATTTGCTCATTATTTCAAATATTAACTATTAATTAATGAATGACTTTAAATAATGATTTGCCTGCAAGCTTCGGTAGTTCTGAAGGTATGTTGTCTATACCGGGAGCTTTATTACGTTTAAGTTTCATTAAATTTCACTCCACCTTCTGCAACAATGGTACTTCTACCAATGACTGGACTGAATTCATAAATTGTGATCTATCATGACCTTTTCTAATGGTTATTTTTAACAGTGCTTCCATGTTAGTTAAAATATCGCCATCTGCGTCCTTGATCAAGGTCTCTAGAGTGAAAACTTTTTACTACCTTAATGTTCTGGTAGAATTTTCTTTTCTCCTGTTTACCGTATGCTTCTTGTATCTTCTATATTTGTATTTTTAGAAACTCCCGTTTTTATCTCTTGCACACTGGTTTGGCCTTCCTTCCTCCCTTTTTGTGCTGTTGTGTTCTTTTGCATGCATTTCAGTCGGACAGAGTGTCTATTCTCCGCATTGTTGCATTCGTCGTCCCACCATTCGCTTATTTTGTTTTCCTTTTCATTTCGAATCCCAATTTCCTCCTACGTAACTTTTTCTATTAAAAATGTTATTGATGCCTACCCATCGTCTACCAACTATTCTACTGCTCTATAAGTTTCTAGTTTCTCTAACTCATGCTTCATTTTACTTTGGTACTCCTTCCTAGCGCTTTCATCCATTATTATCCTCAGGTATTGAGGATCCTCAGATCCTCAAATTAATTCTTTGTCCCTCGACTGCAGAATCTATTTGAATCAGAATTTTTCCCCGCCATACAGTTATTTTAAAGCATCATGTTTAAGCTCGAAACAAGGTATAATATACGAGCTTGTTGTGAATATAACCTGAAAAACCAGTACTTATTCGAAAAACAACATTTGAGGCATTGTCTTCTTTTCGTCTTTCAATTGATAAAAATTCGGAAGCGCAGGACAGGATTCGTGCGGCTTTGGAAGATAATACCGATTCGCACAATACTTCTCGTAATTTCGAATTGAAAATTTAGACTTAACTGCTGCAGACCGCCCGGGATAAAAAAAGGGGAAGATTAAGAATTGGAACCATTACTAAAATAATGGTTGTACTTGTCTGTTGAACTATACTGTTAGAGATCGGAAAATAATTCGAAGTAATACCATAAACCATTTAGAAACGTTTACACAAATTAGAGAAAATTCAAAAGGAGACTTGTTGGGCCCTCTATGAACTCACAGATGAGAATAACAGTAGACCCTTTGATGCTGTTTCACTACTCTCCAGATTCAAGAAATATACATCTCTATCTAAAACATCTAACAAATATTGATACAACAAACAATTCTAAATACATTTAATTAATCTATCAAGCCCTTGCAAGCACATTCCTCTTAATAAATTACTTGGGACAAATTATGTAAAGAATCCTATGTAAAGAAAATATCCCTCGCCTTCAAATTCTACATCATTGTGTGGTTGTTTACCAGTCAATAGAATTTCTTAATACTTTATAAAAAATAGAAATCATCCTGTTATATTTTCATTTTATTTATTTAAATAATATTCTATTGTTAAACAAGAATATAATTCATTTTAATGCATAATTGCGTACATTTTCCTTATTAATATAAATTTCGCCTGTACCATATAAATATATTGAAAAACAAAAATTTAATACTATGAAAAACGTATTTTATTTGATTACATTTTCTAATTTTTGTTCAAAACAGAAACAAAAGGAACAAAATGGACGATCACAGAAAACCAAGTATGAAATGCAATAAAGAAATTGAAGAATAATGGATATAATAGATTTATCGATAAAATAATCGAGTAGCGTAAGACTAATGGAAGGGTATAGAAGAGGAAACCAGAACATTAATTATTGTCTAAATGGCTGTGGCGTGTTCATATATTTTTTCTTTTTTGGGGTTTTCGCCATGAATTAAAACTCAAAAAAATATCAAGAATATCTGTTCTTATGTAAATAAAATAATCACCGGGTAAAAAAACAAAACGAAGACTAATTTCTAAGTGATTATTTTTCTGTAATAATTTTGCCTAACAAACAAAAAATTTAAAAAATACAACATTTTCTAAACAAATGCAAACTTTTGAACGTTAAAAAATGTGTACGTTCAAAAGTTCAAAAGAAAAAAAATACAGAATAATAATGTTTTATGTGACGCAGATAACGGTTTTCATTATCAAGAGCGAAGATAAAAAAAGACAAAAAAATCTCCACACGTTTAACAACACGCCTAAAACTTGCAAAATAGCTATATCAACAGAGAAAATAATGTGCTTATTACTGTCGCTGAAGAACCTGTAAGATGCAAACTCGAAATAGATAGTAAAAAATAGAACAGAACAAGATATTTAATTATTTAAGAATAGACGTATGAAGCAACTGCAATTTCTATCAGGAGACGATTAACCAAGTAAGAAAAGTAACAATTGTCTCAGGAGTAATAACAATAATAATAATCATAATAATAATAGTACTCGCCTTCTCCTGTACTTGAATCATCCGATACCATTCTTTACTGGGACAGACCAATCACTACTGATCGAACGGTTGATTATAACAGGCCGGATATTGTTTTAATCAACAAAAAGGACAAGAGGGCTTTTATAATTGACATCGCAGTGCCACTATCTCACAACATTAGAAAAACTGAGATAGAAAAATCCACAAAGTATGAAAATTTGGCATACGACTTGAAGAACCAGTGGAAACTGAGTAAGGTAGATGTATTGCTCTTCGTTATATCCGCCGAAGGCCTGATAAGTAAGAGATTTTCAAAGAACCTCGAGAGCCTCGGTATCTCGAGATCGATTGCCATAGTGGGACAGCGTGTCGTGCTCTTGCAGACGTGTCACATAGTTCGTAAGATATTATGCTAGGGTGAGAGGAGCTGAATTGCTTTTTCATCTTGGCATTGGAATATCGGCCAGCATAAGCTGAGATTCTATAGTAAGGATGAGCAAGATAATAATAATAATTTATTGAATCCTCAAGACAATACAAATATGCATGGATCAAGTCAAAACCAGAGCATGCACATTGCCACACTTCTGTGCATACAAAGAATATATAACATTTAAACCTACATATAAATATTTTATTCTTGATAAGGTATATAATTTAATAATTTAATAAAGTATTTATTCAATCCCCACAACAATAAAAATATCCACGATTAAGTCGGATTGGCAGAATTGACAGAATATTCAGTGACACGATCTCGGAAATAATACATGAAATGATAATCTTGTATAAATAAACATTGTATACATAAATAAGCATTGAATCTAATTATTGATACGACATATATTCTTCTAAACTATAAAAACTTTGACTTATAAGAAATTCGCGGACTAATTTTTTAAATTCGTTGTCATTCTGAACATGCTTAAATCGTTGTGGCAACTTATTATACAGCTTCACACCCCTATAGTAAACATTATGTTCAACTATCTTACATGAATGTATTGGTAAAACAAGTTCATCAGAGCCTCGTGTGTCATAGTGATAAAAATCACTATTTTTTACGAATGCTACAAAATTTCGCCTAACAAAGATGATAATCTCCAAAAGTACTGAAAGAGCAACTATTTTTGAACCGAAGTCAAAACTAATAGGGTATATCAAAAGTATTTGCGTTTTTTTCCGTTGTTTATCGATAAAGCATTATACTTCACTATTCAGAGTTTTAATACTATTTTAAATTTCTGCTACGATAAATAAATATTCCTCCGTCAGTATAAAACTGATTCCACTGCGAAATATTGGGTCAACCAAGCAAAAACGCTAAAATGAGTGAAATAAGTCGAGAAATTATGGTAATTTTAAGATATTAAAAAACAAGGTTTCAAAGCCTCTGACTCCGCTCATGAGTTTTTGCATAGTACAGCGGGAAGGTGCCGTGCAAAGTACAGCGGGAACACATGAGTCTGGAAAATAGGGGAAGATAAGGTCATCCATAGTCTCTCGATGCCGACGTTTTAAGCGCAGCCGTAGCCGGTGATCCTAGAACAGGCACTAGGAAACTTTCAGTTGAATTAGAAGTGTCTCACACTACCGTTAATCGGCATAGGAATGGCGCCAAAGAGTAAATGACTATAGAACAGTGAATAAATAAGTACCTCAAAAACACAAATATGTTTGTTACACCATAGTAGAATATACAAGACGATATTGACTTACGTCATTGTATCTCGATAACCAGAGCTGATACAAACAAGATAAAACAGGTACTTAGAATATATTAAACGATAATCCTGAGATTCATAGTAGAGAACACAAGACGCGATCATGTAAGAAATGACAATATCCGACAACAAGGTAATATTCAGGTCATCCTAAGATGATGACAAGAATGAAGAAGAAATTGGAACAAACACATTTCCAGAATGAACGATAACATGTTAATGAATCCAGCAAGAAACGGTAAATCACAAGGGTCCAGACCACCAGGGAGACTAACAAAAAAGGCGAGACAGTTACATAACAAGAATAATTTTTATATACACCATGACGGTACACAAAACTTAAGCAATTCCACAATAGATAATCGAAGTTCGTTTATGCCTCACAAATTTAAAGTGTGAACTATGGCGAACTTACTTCTTATTAACTATTTTTGTATCAAATGTAATTTTACGAGGCATGGATGAAATTAGATTATCTGTTTTCATGTGACAAGGTATTCCAGGCGTATTGTACATGTGGTTCAAGTTCATTTAAAGTTGCTGATGGCCGAGGTAATTACTCAAGAGTTCAGCCAATGCTATACCAAACATATTGTATAGATGATAAATCTGGAGATTTCATCGGGCTGGAGATCTTACTATCGAAGACTTTTTAACGAGCTGTATGGGATCTAGTATTATCTTACTGAAAGATAAAATTTGAACGAACTTCTAAAATATTTCGGTTACATAACTTGCTCTAAAGATTAACAAGGGCGATTTGCTTATTAGGCATATAGCTGGTCTTATAATTCCTGGTGTGGGAGCTATATGCCGTTCTAGTGCGAACACTAAATTTTGTCTTTCACCCCAAAAATATCTATGCTTTCTATTCCATCACAACCAACTAAACAAAAAGTGTATTCATCACTAAAGCAAACAGAGTTCTATTCTAAGTCCCATTCAATTTTAGCTCGGCGCCATTTTGAGCGACACGTCTCACCTATAGCAGTAACAAATATATTACACATTGCCAGATTTTTTACATCAACTTTGAACAACAAGGAGTTTAAAATGGCATTCGTTACGTCCTTGCATACTTTCGAAACAACCTGAAATAATGTGATACACAAACTTCTAAGCTTAGTTTAATAGCAAAAGTAAAATACCTCTCAACATGATAAATTATTTTTTTAAACCGTTTACATTGCCACATTTTTAGCAACAACATGCGGAAACATAAAAGTAAACAAGCAAAAAGTGTGTCAGTTTTTGTGTTCAAGATATACTATACGACGAGTATAAATTCAAATCTGTATAGTGAATGTTGCCAAAATTTTTTGTTGTCAAATTTGTTGTCAAAATATTTTTGGATTGTAATGTTAAATATACACATTATACATACTAATATTATTTACCCATTTTTCGAAACTAGGTTGTTTACGCTAGAAGGGTGTATTGCTGTACGAAATGAACATACGAAATGAAAGGTCCCCTCCAAGAGGAATGATACAAGGCATTTATCTTGCAAGATTATATTACGTTGAAAACTAGTTCAATAGTTTTTTTCTCTGAATATTCGAATTAGTATGATTATGGAAGAGATATGTTTTATGTTACGAAGAGTTATAAAAATGTTTCGTGGAAACCGTAGGAAGCCTTCGGTAAATCCAACGTAACTCGCATTTCTCTATAAAATAACTTTCCCACTCATAAACATAGTTACGTTAGTTTAATAAATAATAATCGCATATTCCGATTTTAATCAGATTTTTAATAGAATCCGTTATTAGTTATTAAAATTAACAACAATTAAGGATATAATGAATATATACAGGGTGTAAGTATTTAACCAACGATTCGTTTTAAAAAAAGTTCCCTACAAGAGTCGAAAACCTAAGGGCTCCCGTAAAAAAAAAAGAAAAATTATTAAATCATAAATGGAAAAGGTATGTAAGAATTAACATTTTCATTTATATATTATTTCACGAATAAACTCCAAATAATCTATGAATAATAAACATTGTTAAAACATTTAGTTTTTAAGTTAAGCATCAGCTAAAATCCAGGTGACTAAAAAATACCTTAAAAGGTCAATCAAACAAAAAAACGAATTGAGTTTGACCCGAAACTAAGTATCGAAATAAACACGACGATAAGACGTGAAATAGTTCGGCAGTCAATGACGAGGAGATTGAATGCTTGTATCAAGGCTGGAAGAAGTCATTTAGAACATTTATTGTAGATTGAGCAACTTTACATGTACTTTTTGATAATAAAATGCTGTTAATGTCGTAAATTTTGTTTACCCTGTATCTTCAAAACAAAGGGGTTTTTCAAAAATCATCACACAACAAAATATTTTTACAATAAGTCAAGGAATAATCTCTTTAATTTTTGCCGCATGTTTACTTAACACCCTGTATATATATATATATATATATATATATATATATATATATATATATATATATATATATATATATATATATATATATATATATATATATATATATACGTGTTGGAATCGACGCGTTTGCTCTCGAATACGTCTTCTTAATAGTTTTACAGAGCTAATAAAGATAATAAAGATAAGAGAGATAATAATAAAGGAATAAAGATGGAAGTTGTTAACAGTAGAATTGCAAGCCTGAAATAGTACTGGATACGCCATATGTCCCAAGAGATAACCAAAACTTGACAAAAACATCATACAATGAAGGTACATAATACACAAAAGAAGCCTGGGAAGACCTCAGAGATGCTGGGTCTTCAGAAATTGTGGGAACATCAAAGAGATATCATGTCACACAATGTCAACATTAACCAGATATTCAAAACATCTGGCTGGATGATGTGAGCATCACTAGAATTAATTATCCTATGAATTTTCACGTCTTAGACTTTAAGAATCAAATATAATTCCTTAAATTATATATTCATTTAAATTCAATAATGAATAAATACATATAAATGGATTTTTTCATTATAGGGTGTATATTGTAGAGTGTGACTTGTATTATCATCTATAAGTAATAATTTTTACATAAAAGCTTATTAACAATTTTACAAAAAGTCAAAGGAAATCATAGAAACCATAGAAAACGTATAAAGTAAATTTAATAAGTCATATTTTGTTTTTAGATAACTTTTCCCCTTATTAATATACATAATTCTACTGGTTGAAATAAAAATTGTTTAAACTGATTAATAATTTATAAGATGTAATTAGTTGCTAAAACGGATTAGTATATTAACCTCGCCAAAAGCTAGGGTAGGAATCCGGATATAGATATTTAAATGTATGCAATTCAAAAAAGAAAATGACACAGATTCCGTAAACATATTAATAAATAATGTGTAGGTCCATCACGGTTGTTAAAACACTCTGTAACTCCGTGATGTATGGACGAAATTGATTGTGACAAGGTATTTCAGATGAATTGCATACATCCTTCAATTTTGTTCAAAGTTCCTGGTGGTTTGAGTAATTGCTCAACAGTTCGACCAACGCTATTCCAGGTGATAAATCTGGTGATCTTGCCGACAAGAGTGTCGATATCGGATAATTTGCACTATTAGACGTGTTGTATGTGATCATTGTCTTGCTGAAGGATAAGATTTGCAACGAACTACAATATGTTGATTACACAACGGATTGCATTTATAGTGCACATGATGGATACTAGGGGTTGACCTATTTCCAAAGTATATAGTCCACTCATATCACAATTGCTGGATTGATAGCTGTATATCGCTTTATTGCAAAAGTTATATTTTTAAGTCCATTATGGCTACCTAAACAAAATCTAATCTCATCACTGAAGCAAAGGGAGTTCCATTCTTCATCCCATTCAATTTTAGATCAGCAGCATTCTAAGTTGCGGGGATCTACAACAGGCAGCATTAAGTAAAGATGATAACCACGCATCTCTTTCTGCTAGTAAAGCGGATTAAGTCATCCTCGAATAATTTTACCTGTAACTGCAACAACATCACACTTGCCGGATAATTTCAAGTCGATTTCGTACAGCAAGAAGCATTAAGATTTCGTTCGTCACGTCCTTGAATACTTTTAAGACGACCAGAACCCCGTACTCATTAATTCGTGTATAACTCTGATTCTCAAACTGTCTTATCCAAATCATCATAATGATAGAAACAGCAATATTCGATTGTCTTTTTACTTCAAGAAAACTTAAACCTGGTTCTTTCACATCAATAGCTCGTCGTTTTTCAAATTTTAGGTAATTGCTGAACATAACGTAGCAAAGAACACAAGACAATAATAGCACAGAATAGCACAGAATACTTTTTTTATCAGAAAACAATAATATTTCTTTATTTAGAAGCATACGAAAAAATATGTTACAAAAAAGTGCATCAGTTTTGAGGTTCTATACAACCAGTACGAGGGTTGCTATTTATGTATCCGGAATAATAAATATAAACAAATATTTATCATTGAAAATGGTTTTATTGTTTTTCAAAATAATCTCCGCGATGATCGATATACTTTTGCATACGTTTGAACCAATTTTCATAGAATTTTTTCCATTTCGATTGAGGCATGGCGTAGAAAATCTACCACGGAATTATTCTTCACGGGCAGGAACAAAAACAAAATCATTGGGTGCCAAATCAGGACTGTACGGCGGCAACTCAGATATTGAGTTGTTCGGTCTAATGTGTGAAAATTCACGTTGTCGTGGTGAAGAATGATCCTGCGTCGCTGGTTGTTTTTTCTTATTTCTTGAAATACTTCTGGCAAACAAATGGTTGTGTATTCTAGTAGCATTGTAGCCACATTCCCATTTATTCCAAAAAAAAAACAGGCGTCCATTTGATTGGAAGTGCAAATTGCGCGAACAACTTTTATTGGGTTTGGCTCATTTTGAAAGACCCATACAGTAGACTGCTGTTTATTTTCGGGTTCATACGTATAGATCCAAGGGTCGTCACCTGTGTAGGTATTGTGCACGGCTTTTGACGCACCACGATTGTATTTTTTGAGCATTTCTTTGCACCAATCGACATGAGCCTTTTTTTGAGCGATTATCAAATTAATCCAACGCGCACAAATCTTTTTCACGGCTAAAAGTTCATGTAACATTTTGTGTATGTCATACTAATGCCCAAGGATGCCTCAATCTCACGATATATCACATGACGATCTTGCTTTAACAGTTCGCGCATAGTATCGATGTTTTTTGGCACAACAACCGATTTTAGACGACCTTCTGTAAATTCATCCGTGAGCGAACGATGACCACGATTGAATTCACTAAACCAGTGATATATAGTGGTTTTAGATGGTGCTTAATCGCCAAAAGTCGAAGTGAGTTGATCGGTGCACTAATGAGATAATTCACGTCGAAATTCGTAGTAAATCATCGCACAAAAATGCTCACGAGTTAATTCAATTTTTAACCATGATGAAATTTTCAAGTAACTAAACACAAATAGCGTCCGTATGACAAAACGTACGTATACAGTCAATAATGTCAAACTTTACGACGTATAGGTCAGATGGCGCCTACCAAAACCATTGTTGCCAATTCCGGATACATAAATACCAACCCTCGTATAAATTTAGTTTGATCTAAATATTTTTATCTTTAACAGTGACGGCTCGTGGGTTTTTAAAGCGGGAAAGCGTAGAAGAAAATAGTGCTGCTGGAGATTCCTTTTACTTTCCCCTTCCTCCTTGTTACTTTTCGTACTATTGAAACCCTATACAGGATGTGAACCAAGAAAATGAGTTAAAGGAAAGAAACTGAACGGAAATAAAATACGGCGTTTTGCTCTGAAAATGTGTTTACTGTGATAAATGCTGGAGGGGCAGCGCCCCAACGCCCTCCCTCACGAGCCGCCACTGGTAAAAAATAAAGATTTGGTTAACTCTATGGTTCATGATGTTCACTTTTGTACGTTAGATTTATATACAGACTCTAGTTGTGTAAGTGTTTGAATTAGATTTTAAATCTGTTAATGATGAAAACTAACAACGTGTCGAGAGATTAAAAATATGTAATATGATGTTTTGAAAGAAGTGTTTGAGTCTACTTTTCACATTAAAGGTATTGAACTGCTTCGCAATGAGGAACTGTGGAAAATGCGGTGATCAATCTGGCTAAAGCCAAATTTTTTTCTGAGTGGTTTTTTACTATTAGTGGTCAATTTGTAGGTATCTTAAAAGACTAAAGTTTAGCACACATCTAAGATATATCGTCGATAAGATAAATAGTCTTTTTTAATTATTCTAATCTAAGTAACAAACTACTAAAGTAACAAACAACTAAGAACGTTTTATGCGAGCACTTATAATTGGTACATATACCTGTCACAAGGTTTTGCTTATCTTGTTTGATTATATTGCAGGTGCGTTGGTTTATTAATATGGCAATACATGTTTCGATAACGTTCGCTTACTTCAGAGATACGAAATGGTATAAAACTTTTTTTGAAAACCGTAGGAAACTTAAACCATCGGAAACCTTAACAAACCCGGTAGATTCATCGTAATTCGTATTTCTTCAAAATATAACTTTTCCACTGTATACATAATCCTGTTGGTTTAATTAATGACAATCGCTTGATCTGATTAATTATTTATAAGCTGTAATTAGCAGCTAAAGTGGATTTGTATACTAACCTCGCCAAAAGTAATAGTCATATCCAGAACGGTAGGAACGCGGACACAACACATTTAAATGCACGAATTCAAAAATAATTTGAAACAGGCGATCCTCTTAAACAAACATCATTGAATTTTGAAATATATCCTAACCGATGAAGAATTTCACTTGGTAAATAATTGCACCACTACCGAAATTCCATGAGTGAAAAATCACATGCAAAATTCATCCGTAAAAATCGAGATAAAACAGCTCGACAAACGGCACACGAAACACCATTCGCACAAGACCGACACGGATTCGACGAAGAAATCGTTTTGACGACCGACGATGTGAAACAGATCCGGATGGCCAGCCGGATATGAAAGAGAAAGAGGTGGGGCGTGAGGTGCCAGTCGAAATTGTGTAAAATTCGGCGGGAGGAAAGAAGGGGATCTGGGGGGCCGAGGGAAACGCGGGCTGTTGGTACGACGTGCGAGTTTCACCGATCGAATGAATGAATGAAAATCTGAACCGGACCTGAGAGTATGTTCGACGGTATACGAGGGAGTGTCAAGAACAATTATGCCCGATGATAAAAAAAAATATTAGTCATGATCGATTTATCATTACCATTTTAAGTTAATATGGAACGTAAATAGAGGAATAGGAATGTTTTATAATTTTTTAAACAAAAATGATTATGATTCTAAAAAAACAAATTGTAGATTTTTTTCTCATCTGTCTTATATTTTTATTTCTTTGTTCAGAGTAATAAGTTAGTCCTTGGGCCATATTTCCATATACAGGGTGTCCCATAACTTACCCGCCATAGTGCAACTGGTGATAATCAAAATCAGAGGATTTAGTCAATAAATGTGTTGGCTAATGTTACAGAGTGAAAACTAAGTTTTCGAAAAATTGAGATAATTTAAAAACGGTTGAAGATATCAAGTTCAAAATCGGGATAGTTGGATTTTCAAAAGTGACAAATCCGAATTTGGTACTAGTTTGAGCCTAGTTCCTAGAGGATGCTTGCTACCTACTTTGTGAAGAATTAACTCGCTCATATTTTTTTACCCTATAAAGCTGGGAATATTTTGACGGGGGAAGAGTCATAATTCGCACGTAAAAAAGGTACCCTTAGTCAATATTGATCCCACGCCGTTTGCGAGATATTTGTGTTCGAATATTCCTTTGCACATCTTGTCGATGGCTAAAAAATCTGCAATTCGCAAAATGTGCCTTGAATACGAGGAGAAAAAACATTAAGATGTAAAAAATACAACGGACTTTATTTAAAATAACAACTTTTTGAAATTTAATTCAATAGGTGTTGAAAGTGTTCGCCGTTTAAATCAACACACTTTCGCAGACTCTTTGTTAAGTGACGCTTGACATTTAAGAAGATATTTTCCTCATTTCTAATATCATTGGCCGCTTGTTGATTTTTTTTGTAAAAGTTCGTTTCGTGTATTGATTTCATGATGGTAAACTAAAAACTTCATACGACTCCAAAAATAAAAGTCTAACAGATTAATGTCTGGGCTACGAGGTGGCCCACGAATCTCGCCACAATCCATCGATGTGGAAAATGTTGATTCAAATGATTTCGCACTGCAACAGTAAAATGCGGTGGCGTCGCATCTTGCATGAACTACATGTCTTGTCTAAAGTTTAGAGGTATACCGTCCAAAAGGTCTAATATATCATTTTCTAAAAACTAATCTCCATTGATTGATTGATCTCCATTCAATCTTTGTGGAAACTCAAATGAGTCGATTAAAAAATGATCGATAATGCTACACCAAATGTTAATTGAAAATTCGTGCTGGAAATGTTCCTTTTTCAGGAACATGGGGTTTTCGTTTTTTTTTTATGTAGTAATTTGACAAAATTCTGATCTAGCCTGCAAACTTTGTGGCGATAAATTTTGAATAGGCGAAAAATGGTAGGGAAACAATTTTTCTTTACGGAGAACTCTTGAAATGGTAGATTTGCTAATTCTTCTAAATGCCTCCAAACGCCTAGTGCTTAGTTCAGGATTTTCCGCGATAATAACCAAAATGTCTCTGTTTCGCCTAACTGATTGAAAATTTTCTGAAAAATTTGTCGATCTGGGATGATTCTGGTTGGGTAGGGCTCTTCATACCTTCTAACCGCAGCGCGACTATTGTAATTTGCTTGTAATTCAAGACACACTTTGTAAATTACAGATTTTTCAGCCATCGACAAGATGTGCAATGGAATATTCGCACACGAATATCTCGCAAACGGCGTGAGATATCGATATTTACGTGCAAATTATGACTCTTCTCTATTTTGGAGTCAAAATTTTCCCAGCTTTATAGGGTAACAAAAAAAAAATGAGCGTATTAATTCCTCACAAAGTAGGTAGCAAGGGCCCTCTAGGAACTCGGCTCTAGCAAGCGCCCTCTAGGAACTCGGCGGATTTGTCGCCTTTGAAAACCCAACTACCCGGGTATTGAAACTGATATCTTCAACTGTTTTAAAATTATCTCAATTTTTCGAAAATTTAGTTTCACTTTCAACACCCTGTATCTTTTTAATGACTAACGTTTGCCAACACATTTATTGACTAAATCCTCTTATTTTGATCTCTACGATCACCAGTGGCTCTATGGCAGATAAGTTATGACACCCTGTAAAAAAGGAATTTTTCCCCAAAACGGGGCTAGGGATTTTTTTCAGATTAAGTTTTTTTACCCCTTGGCTAAAGTAGGAGGTCCGGTATTTTCTGTATGAGAGCACAATCTATCAGTTAGGTTAGGTTAGGTTAAAGTTAGGAACTCTAATGTAATTTATTCAAGCTGATTTGGAAATAGTGTTTACTGGGGAGACTCTTGCTGCGCAGTCACACGCAGGACTTTGTTTTAAATTATCTTATCTGTTTCTCGAGAGCTGTATAATGCAACATCCTTTACTGCAGTATGATAACTCAGAATGTAATTTTTAAGGATAATAGGCATGATCTGGCACCTGCTATGAGATATAGTCATTTACATTCACCGTATACCTTGAATATACAGGGCAACCAAAATAATTTCTAATACATTTAGTTTTTACAGATATATAGGGTGATTCTTTTAGTGTTTTCAAATTTTAAATTCAAATAAAACAACAACCAAATTAGAGGCTGTGAAACTATTTATTTTATGTGTTTGCCGGTAATTTTAAGGGAACAATTGTTGTGTTTGTGTGTTGTTGTTGGGTATTGTGTAGTGTGTTGGATATTGAGTCATACACAAGAATACGCATAGTATACAGTTTATTTAGGTGCTGGAGTAACTAGTAAATATGTGTGACGACCTCACGGCGGCGCCAACGAACATCTCAGGTAATGCAGTTTTAGGCATGACACCGTAGACTTGGAGCATCGTTTGTCTGTAGTCGGGCAGTTTTTTAGAAACAGTAATTCTGTAGTTACCGGGTCACGTCCTTGCCGTCGACAGTTCAACATTGAACGCCGAGGGCTAATTCGAGATTGAAACACGATACTCTGATGTGTTGGATACACCTGGCCTTCCTCGTGCTGTTCGAATACCAGACAATGTTGAAAAAGTGAGAAGGGCGGTTCTTGCTAGCCCTCAGTGTTCCACTAGGCGCCAAACTTCAGTTCTACGTATGTCCCGTCGATCGCTACAAAGCATTCTGCATAACTTTCAAGAGAGATTGCAGATGTGCGACCGCGAAGAAGGGCGATGCTTGACTGACATTATTTTCCACATTAATTTAAAAATGCACTATTATTACTTAATTTAGCTGTAATTACAAAAAACGATCTTGAAAATAAACAATGTTATGCTTAGGTGAAAAACATGCGTTTTCTCTGCTATTTTGAAGTACTTAGTTATTCAGTATGATTAAAGTATTTAGACCTGGAGTTTATTCCTCGAAATAGAAGCCGTGGTTTTCGATGGCTTTAACCCATCTTTAAGCCCGTAATGAACTTTTGAAGGTGAAAAACTCGACGTAGCCAGTTTTACCTCTTCTTCAGTCCTGAATTTTTCCTCGTAAAAAGTGAGGTATAATTCAGCGAAATCGGGGCTGTATGCTGGGCGAGGGAGAAGTTCAAAGCTCTATTCGTTAAAATTTTTGAAGTAATCTTTTACAGTTTATTTATTTTATTATTTGGCCAGAACAACGTGGGCTATCTCAAGTTGAATTCTCATTTATTCGCCCTATCATCAGGAACCAATTCAAAGTAAACTATTTCTTCAAAATTCCACCAAACACACACCATGACCTTTTTGACAAGTTTTTCTCGCCTTGGTAACGGAGGAGCTGGTTATATGAGCATAACCTACTGCTTTACCATATTAGAATTGCTGAAATAAATCCATTTTTTATTACAGGTAATAATCCGTTTGACAAATCAAAAATCAGTAGGGTATTTGAAGATAATTTAACACACTTCAACCCGATACAACATGAGGGATGCTTCTCCAGTTCTTTGGCACATTGCTGTATCGTGTAAATATCGATTAACGGTAGTATAGGACTCGTTCTAGAATCTGCAGTCACAGTCTTAAAACATCAACATCGAGAGACCGTGAGACAATCTGATCATACCCTATTTTCGAAATCCATGTGTTCCTCCCGAAAGTTCTTGAAGCAGAGTTGAGCAGTGCGGATTGATAAGGTGCGGCGTCAGTCACTTTGCATTTGAAAATAATATCTTAAAATTAAACTTCTGAGGAATGAAGTATAATCCTTTAGTTATAAACAAAGGAAAAACATGGAAATATTTTTGTAAAACTCTAGTACTTTGACTTTTTATCTATGGAAGATTATATCTGACTAATATCGTCTTTTTTACAATACACATATCTCGAGCCTTTCTTCAAAGCTCTGCATTGTACTTATCAACATTTCTTCTGGCCCAGTTGTAATTGCTTTTTCAATGGCAATTTTCAGTTTGTCTACTGTATAAAGTTTTCGTATTTAAGGACGTTTTCGTCAACTTAAGGTAACCCAAACGAAAAAAATCTGGTGAACATGAAACCCAAGAAATATCGTGGAAATGTGATATTACGTGTTGTGGAAACATTTGTCGAAATGGCATCGAAGCCCTGTTGTGACAGCTATGGCTCCATCTTGTTAAAAGCAATTTTCCACGTTGATCCATAAATGGCGAAATTATGAATGTAAAAAATATCGTACCATAACAATATAACGCTCTGAAGTCACTGTTTCTGTAGTCTCTGCTTCAATAAAGTACGGTCCAACAATATTTACTTTCGAAACTCAGCATTAGCACCAGCACTCAAACTAATCAGCACTAATCCAAATGAAAATGCCTCTTCATTCATCATCATAATTACATCATTTTCCTGGCGAAGATTATCCCCTGGATCCTCACACACCTATCTTTTATACATTTTAAATGTGGCATTTTATATTTAAGACTCCACTTAGTTTCCGCAATTTTTTGTTTTGCAAATGGGTTAGATTCTGACGTGAAAGAGATATATATATATATATATATATATATATATATATATATATATATATATATATATATATATATATATATATATATATATATATATATATATATATATATATATATATATATATATATATATATATATATATATATATATATATATATATATATACCAGGTGTCCCATTAAGGATGGATCGCGGCCGTATCTTGAAAACAATTTATCCCACAGCTTTGGGGGAAAAAAAAGTACTAAAAATGATCATGAGAAATTCACCAAAAATATTTATAAGCTTCTAAAACGACCGCAAGAGGGCGTGACGAGCTAAACATTTTTAAAAATCTTTTTTTTGTGTATTTTCAAGTGTTAACCGAGTAAGAAAAATTCTTACTATATACTATAATTAGCAAACTATCTCCTACAACTTTGTTTTATGACATTTTGTCGTAATTTCACGAATAGAGGGGTGGGGGGGAGTTTTACCTATTGAGATAAAAAGTCGTCTAATGTCCGTTTGCCTTAACCGATTTTCCTCAATTTGGATTCATTTAAAAGGCAATTGCTGGGACGATCAGATAATTTGGGAGATAAATTATTTAATTTATAAATGAAACCGCGAGGTGGCGTTCCATTCAACAATAGTTTTTTTGAAGTTTTGTTCAGTTTTTTCAAATGGAATGGTACAGCTTATATTACATGGCTAGAAAGGTAATTTAAAGAGGAATCATCCAGTGAAACCCCGAAATCGATATATATCTCGGACATGTCAAGAGATATTTCGATTTTTCTGAAAAAATCAGTTATTATTTCACTACTACCTGCATTAAGTTAAAAAATTATTAACCTAATGTTTGCCTACCTTCATACTTTACCCAGGCTTAGAACTGGTCCAAATACTTCGTGCCAAATTCATTTGGAGCGTGTTTAAAGGCCAACGGGCCAACAACGAAGGTAATAATAATAACAACAGTCAAATAAAATTAACAGCACAACAGTCTAATAATTAACAGAATCTGAACTTTAACGCCTTTCTAAATGTCTACGTCTTTCTAAATGTTTTCTGTCAACGTCTAGGATGGCAGTTTAAGTTTAATAACGGTGAACCATTTCAAATCTAGCTGGTCATTTAGCAAAATATACAATTTTTTTCTTTTGTTAATTTCTAGATTTTCTAAAAGATTTCTTTTTTTTTGGATTTACTCTCATTATGTAACATTTTAAAATTATCACCAAAAGTATGTTTATTTAGCATTAAATGGTTAGCCTAATGAGAATTATTTTGTTGTTTAGTAATTTTTTTTATGGGCAGCTTAGAAAATAAGATAAATCAACATCAGTTGTTTAAATCATAACTTTATTGGTACAGATATGTTGATGACATTCTAATTTGTTTTACAGATTTGGATAGACAATTAAATCAATTCTTAACTCACATATATTTTTTACATAATAACATTAAATTCACAGTTGAAGAAGAGCAACGTGATAGTATTAACTTTTTAGACTATTACTAGAAAACACAATAAACATGATTTGGCAATTTTTCATAAACCATCACATACAGATTTAGTTATACACCATAAATATTGTCATCTTTATTCACAAAAGATGGCAGCATTTAACTCTTTTATACATAGATTATTAAATATTCCCATGTCAATAGATAATTATAATAAAGAATTGAATGCCATCAAACAGATTACAGTAAATAACGGATATGACCCAAACATTATAAATAAAATAATAAAAAAGTTGTATTAATTTGCATTTCCATTAATTTAATATATCCGGTCAGTAATATCAAAAATGCAGCGTTCAAAACAATCACATATACGGGAAAAGTTACCAAATAAGTGTCGAGACATTTATCCAAACAAACAATATAAATATTGATTTTAAAACAATAGTCTAGGACGCCTCATTAAAAACAATAAACATCAAACAAATAAACTGTAAAAATCAGGAGTTTATTTAATTGAGTGCGGGTCCTATCCAAAAATCTATGTTAGACAAACAGGAAGATCTTTCTCTAGTAGGCTCAACGAACATAAAAGAAGTTACACCAAACAACAAAATAATTCTCATTATGCTAACCACTTAATGTTAGAAAAGCATACTTTCAATGATAATTTTAAAATATTACATAATGAGAATAAATGCAACAAATTAAATCTTTTAGAAAGCCTAGAAATTTATAGAAGAAAAACAAAATGGATATTTTGCTAAATGACCAACTAGACTTAGACCGTTATTAAACATCTATTGCCCTCCTAGACGTTGACAAAAAATGAATTTCCCCAATATCAGGTTTTATAGTATTATTAGATCGATGGACACTTTGGGTTGTAATTAATTTTCTCACTGTTAGTTGAGCATAGTTTGTATTTGAAAAAGGCACTGTGTGTCGAAACAATGGTTATACATACAATTTTAAATAAAGTGGAAATTTTTAGATATTAATATTTGCTTATTTATTTAATAACAGAAATTTAAGTATATTCGAGCAAAAGTAAGGAACTACAAGCTAGAAGTAACATTAAAAATCTAATAAACACCATAAAGAAGTCATTCACCGTACTAATGGGATCAATTTGGTAAAAAAGACATTGACCGCTGACAGAGATTTGATATGCCAAGGCATATAAAAATACAGCAAATGCCACACTTCACGTAGCGGGAGTACTCCCGCCGGCACATAGAATCCGCTGAAATAGCTAATCTGAGATTTAAAAATATCAAAATAGTAAGCACAATTTAATTTATGAAATCAAGCAGAAAGCTAAAAAACCGCTCTAGAAATAAATATAGAGAAAACAAAAGGTGATACAAAAGAGAACTAATTCAAGAAGAGAATAGAACTGAATAATCGGCGATAAGAATATTGAAGTTGTGAAGGAATTTACATATCTGGGTAGCAAATTAGAATGAAAACAACATCACAGGATATATTTGAAATCGTACGTTGAAGGGTAACACCACTACTTACTTCTTGCAGTTACAAAGTAACAGCAAAAAGTCAAATTTATAAAACACTCCTTCGGCCACTAGTCACTTATGGTTGCGGGACTTGGACCGTCATCACAAAGAAAACAGAAGGGATGCTTGCAGTATTTGAATCAAGAGTAATCACAAGAATTTTTGGTGTTGCGAATGATAATGAAAATTGGAGGATCAGGAATAACTCCGAATTCAAGAGCAAACAATTATAAAAAGATTGTTGAGAAGAATTGTAGATTATGTGATGGTTCCGCGACTTAGATGGGCGGGAAATATAGCGAAATGAAGGATAGCGGGAAGGATAGCGAAAATGCTAGAAAGCTGAATATCAAAGAGAAACATGAAGGAACGAATAGAAAAAGAAGTAGCCCCAAAGACATGGTGGCGGGAATATAAGAAGAGAGTCAATATGTCGTCAAAGGAAGTCAAAATGAAAAAGAGAAAGTATAGGTGGATGCAGGAATGAATGATGAAGAGGTTGGTTTAAGCCTGGTCTGACAAGACCATACTAAAAGAAAATATAGAAATCTGAAATAGATAAGTGAAGAAATAGGATTAACAGAACCAATAGTCATCAAGAGGAGAAGCCAAAATGTGAATTAAACGAACAGATAGTATAAGAAAATATAAAATATGCTGAAGGAAAAATCAACATGTAAAAATTTAATTAGAGAGAAGAAAGAAATGGTAACAATAAAGACGAATAGATCTGCTAACGAAGCTAGAAAGAAAGATGAAATAGGTTAAAATAACGTAAAGGTGATTAATAAATCGAACAAAAACAGGAAAACATAGTAAAAAGATACAGGGTGCTGGAGAGAAACGGACTATTTCCAATATTAAATTTTCTACGCGTTTATCAATAGGGGTACAGCGACTACCTTCACTTTTTCTATCATATCACTTGTAACCATGAATCAATGGCACGATGCGCAATGGGCATGTGCCATTAAGGCCTATTACAAAAATAATAATAATTTATTATGACAGTTCAATGGTTTATGGGTTTCTTACATTTTTCTATTTGAATGCTTTCATACGCATTCGAAGCCCTATAATTGCTTACACTTTTAACAAATCTTAAATTATTAATATATATATATATATATATATATATATATATATATATATATATATATATATATATATATATATATATATATATATATATATATATATATATTATGGTCATGCTCGAGTGTATGTTGGACAATACAAGATTTTTCATTTCTCCCATTTCTCTTATGGGTAATGTGTTATTTTTACCTGGTTAATATGGATCTTCTAATTTGCCCAATATACATTCGATCACAATCTTAACAAATAATTTCATAAATCTCCAATTTTTTATGTCATACTTTATCCTTACCTAGGACTTATTACCTACGGCTCATAATTTATTACACGGTTTGTAGTACCTTAATGTCAGCTTTTTCAAAATATTGACTAGCTCTCTTGTTAACTGGACAATAAGCGGTATAACCATGAATTTATTTTTGTTCCGTTCCTTTTGAAAAGTCGAAGATTCTTTCAATAGTTGTCTTAACTAATGTTTTTTAATTAATCTATCTACAATATTTTTATTACAACCATTTCGACTTTTCGAGCAAAACCATTACAGAGATATTAGTAATTTAGGACTTGTTAAAAGTGTAAACAATAAAAGGGCTTTGCGTATGAAAATAATAAAATGGAAAAATGTAAGAAAACCATGAGCCGGGTTAAAAAACCTATTCCATTCAGTCAACTTCTTCAATTATTAAAGTAACGTTAATTAACTTTAACGTTTATCATTTTTACACGCTTCATTAGGTATGGTTGTCATATAAATAGAATATAATTTAGTTTTTAGAATTAGATTAAATCATTTCCTGATGATGCTAACATGGTTAGTGAAACGCGCGTCGAAAAATTATAAAAAGTGATTTGGTTTTTAGTGGCAAATTTCTTTGAATCTGGTGTTTCACATCGAAGGTTCCAATAGAAGAATTGAATTCAATGGTTATTTCGTGGCCAATTTAATATTAATCATAATAATCCGGCACCAGTTATGTTTCATAATATTATTAAAATATGAGTATAAATCTCTGAAGAAATTAGTTCTTCACTGAAAAAGAAGCTTCCAGGGAAAGAAATTATTGGTTCTTTTGGACGAAAATGAAAAACTTATTAACAATTTGTTTATAGCTTTTTATTAGGCAGTATATTTTTGCCTTTCGGGTTCAGTGAATTTTCGACACAGTAAAGGTTTGTTGTTCATTTTTTGGGAGGATGCTAATAAAAATGCAACTACTCGAACATTAGCCCACTATGTTCATATGATCGAAACGCTTTTGGCAAAACCATTAACTAATGTACATTTCCTCTTGTTAATAATGACACATGATTTCAGCCCAATGGAGCAACTGGTCACACCGCTAAGATATCGATAAGCTCCGTTCCATAGCTGTTTTCCAATAATCTTCAGATATAAGGACATTCATTGGTCGGCAGCGTCGAAAACTGAAGAACTGTTGTACCATGTAATGAGTAATATGCGTTTGAGATTCGAAGGTTATTTATGAAAATCCACATATCGAATGTCTAGAAATGTAGGAACACAAAATATAAATAAATAAAAACGCAGTGTAAATGATCACGAATCCTAGAATGTGCTGGTTTACCTGATATGGTTCAATCTCAAAAACGCAAGCGGATTATATGAATACTAAAAAGAAAATGGAGAGCCATCCATCGTGAACTGAATGAACGCGAATGAATGAATAGAGTTAATGGAAGAAAAAAACTCAGAAAGAGCAAAATTGATAGAATAGAGATAATAAATGCAGTGGGCAACAATGACAAACATATGATAAATTGGATGAATGACTCTCCTGAACAAGTGATTGATAATCTTTATAAGATAAGATAAGCAATTTCCAGCAATAAGATGCTGAAACAAACCATACTAGTCTAAAATTAAAACGATTAAGTAATAGGTAGGTCAAAATAATATAAAGAATTATAATACAAATAGTTCTTTAACTCCCCCCAAAACGCCAGCAGATTCTTTCCGTAATATTCTTCACGAGTCCATTTGCAATTTTTCATGATAATTATATTTGTTGTCCAAAAATGGCTTTGATTATGGTGTCGGCTATGTAAATCATCTTTTTGATATTGTTCTAGTTGTAATGTAGGCAAATAGGGTGGGCTAAGGAAAAATAAAGTTTTTGGAATGGGTCACTACCTTGGATGAGTATTAGATATGTATTTGTACAACTAACCTGAACCTAAAGCTGGGTCCACATCAATAAAAATTTGCGTTGTGCAGGCTGTTTGTGTTGTGCGGGCTGTATGTGTTGTGTGTGCGTGGAACCGTAGATACTATGACACACAAGGTCACACACAAATATTTTCGCCGCACAGCATGCATACGAACCATCTGTTGTCGGGTTTTATCGCGAACGTCAAGGAATTTGCGGCGCAAGGCTTTGTGTGTGTATGTGTTGTTTAAGTGAAATTAATGTTTTTAGTTTCAAAAAGCTACTTACGTAACATGCTTATATTGAAATGTATTTTTTAGAAATTTATTATTTATTGAGTAACTTGAGTAAATCAAAGCATGTTCCAGCATATTATTATGTTGAAGAAGAAGTGTGTTGCATTCATAATCATGGATAATTAAATTGGAAAAAGGAACAAAAATCGCAAGAAAAGGTGTTATTGTATGAAGAATTTGTACCAAATTAAAAATATATGAACTACAGAAAATATAAAATAAGTTAGTAGTTAGTAAACATTGATGTTGACTCTTGTCGAAATAACCTAATAAAACATAACCCACCAACATCCCACTGCACACACAGACGAATATTTATTGAAATAAATATTTTCGGCGTAAATATTTTCGCCACACAGTAAATTTAACACACACGCAAATTTTTATTGCGGTGGACCCAGTTTAAAAAAGAAATGGACGAGAGAAGCCAGAATTTATAAACATTGGGTTATTCCCCAAATTTTCGCAGTTTTCTAATTAAAAAGTTTTATTGAAAAAAGCAACAATTATAACAACAAATTAATCAATGATGTATTCTCCGTCATTGTTCATGACCTGCTTCCACCTCTCGCTAAATTTATTAATGTCGTTTCGCCAGAAATCGCTGGATCAGGTTTCGAAGAAGTTGTTACAGTGCGGTTCAAGATATAACGTTGACCGAATAGCTGCAATAAACTGTCGTAACACCCCTGTGTAACAACCCCTGTCGTAACGAAACCCGGCAAAGTTGCCAAAAAACGTAAACAGGCCCAGGCCTAATAAAATAACATGTAAAAAGATAAAATTAATTTTATATCTGGTTTAGTAGTTTCGAAATATTTTAGTTTAGTTCGCATTATTTTCTTAAACACTGCCGTTCTATAATTTCGATCGTATTTTTATTATTCCAAATGTGCTAGAAATGTGGCGTTCTTGGCAAGACAATGATCATTGTGGCTTTGGTAAAGAAAACATTTATCGTCCGATGCAAAGCAAAATGTTAAAATGTATATGTTTCTTTACTGAATAGAGGGCTTAATGTAAATACAGCCACAGCAGAAACGTCTTCATTCACGAAAACACTGTTGCCTACAGTTAAAGATATTGTGACGAAGCCAATTAAAGCCAAAAAAGATAGTAGTGATTCTGGTAAAAGCAAATGTGTTGACGAAAGCGACAAAGACTTAATTCGAAGCCAAATTTATGTTATGTATGAAGAGTAAACTGTGCCTGCATTGCATTAATTGCAACGGCGACTAAGAAAAGATGAAACCAACATTCTTTGCAGCAGAACTAGATGCCAGAGAATATTATCTCTAATGGGTCTTGCATATCGGACCATTAATAAAGACAAGTATTAATGGAATCCCAACGATTGCGTCGATGACGGTTTGACTACTTAAACTCTATAAAAAAATACAGATTAGAAAATCGTCCCATTATCCACCTTGATTAAACATGATTCGATACACAAGACGCTAGCAAAAGGATGGGTAGAAACATCAAGAAAATGCCAAACCAAAGCCCCAGCAAACAAGGGAAAAATAATTACAATTTTACATGCTGGTTCCGAGGATGGATGGGTTCCAAATTGTTTACGGTTGTCCTCCAAAAACATTAAACATTCATCTTTGGATTATCATGACGACACCGCAGGAGAACTTTTTGAAGATTGGTTTATAAATAGTCTATTGGTTTATAAATGTGTCTAAAAAAAGTGTAATTGTAATGGACAATGCTAGTTATAATAACCGGCAAAAAAATTAAGTTCCTAATGCAAATAACATTAAATTCGAAATTCAGAACTATATATTAAAAAACGATATATACTTCCAAAATACAGATAAAAAATGTGATTAGAAATTTTAAAGAAATTTAGTATTAAAAAGGAATATGGATGCGATACCATTGCTGCCGGTTGATTGAATTGAGCATATGTGGCATCAGGTAAAATCCAATGTTAGAGCAGAAAACATTTATCAGACTTTAAGTGCAAGTGCTGCAACATTAATTAGAAAGGTTGTAGATAGTATTCCCAAAGAAAGTGGTTATTAAAGCGATTAACCATGTTATTAAAATAGAAGATTCCTATGTATCATTTACTAATAATATTGAATCACTTATTATTAAGGTAGATCAAAGTGACAGTGAGAGCGAATTAAATGTATAATTAAATTTAAGTTATAATTTTTATAGTACTAATAAACTCAAAATACACAAACCAATAAACAATGTTTTAGTCATACATAATACTAGTAATAATAAAATAAAATAAATTTTAATATAAAATAATAATAAAAAAAAATAAAATAAAAGCCACTTCCTGGATGGAGAAGTGCACTCCACCAAGAATATAAGAAGAGGTTCCCTAAAACTCGGCAGTCGGAGCAAAACTTAGTCGACCGTAAAAACCGTTTCGTCGTTTAAATATAACCGTCGACCGTTTAAATAAAAAGTATAGCACCGAAACGGAATTAATGAATGCTATGAGAGAAGTTGGTAATGAATAACACCAGAACGTTACATATCAGCAACATGACGAAGATAACATAGGCGTCCTCCCCTTAACCACAGAGGCGCAGCCAATAGAACAAACACCTAATTTTCCACCAGAGATCTCATTGTCTAGCAATGAGGAAGTGACCTTACAACAGAACTTGTCTAATATACGAGAGAAGTTTTACAGTAATTTGGCCCATTTTATTGGGTCAAACCCACTGAATAGACCAAAAATTCCAATATTGCAAAAGCTCGTATATATACTCTGGTGCGGATCAATAAAGTTCTGGAATCACATCTGGCTGGGCTACTAGATCTGTGCGATATACATCTTGCGTTGTACTGTGCAGCAGTGACTGCGATCGAAATTTCAGGCCATACACCCACAATACCAACATACATAATTTCAGTACCAACATACACACCCAGTGCGAGCAGACATAATTTCCAGCAAAATACCTAGAATTGGTCAAAGGCCTGGAAAACATGCCTTGAAAACAATATCGATGATTTCCGGAGGAAAGTGGCCGGATCATTTCATAATACCTCTCTGGTAATCGATCAAGTAAAATAACGAAAAAAACCAAAACAATTGCCAATAAATCTGGCTTCGAGGATCCAAACTTTTCCGAAAAATTATTGGAACTTGAGAATATGGATATGTTTTCCTTTGCAGAATATTGGCAATCGGTTTGGAAAAGATCAGATAACTATGAAAAATCGACACCTTGGATTAAAACAACTCAACAGCAAACAACTGCTCTCCCAGAAATGGAGTTTAACGATTTAATGGCGATTGACATTTGCATCGCCGTCAAGAAAACTCATAACTAGAAAGCTCCTGGACCAGATGGACTACATAACTTCTGGATTAAAAACTTTACCCACTTAGCCCACTTGCTAGTGCATTTAAAGAGGTAACGATAAATCCTGATGCTTTCCCGGATTTTTTAATGGAAGGTAATACATATCTTCTGTACAGAAAGGGTGATGCTAAGCAACCTAATAACTACAGACCCATCACATTATTGTACACAGTATTGTATAAATTGTTGACAGCCCTAATCAATGAAAACATTTACCAACATTGTGATAAAAACAATATTTTCGAAGAAGAGCAGAAATGATGTATAAGAGCAAGTATGGGATGCAAGGAACAGCTGACAATCGATGCTGTAGTTCTCGAACAAGCGCGGAAAAGAAAACGCAACCTAAACATCTGCTATATAGACTACAGAAAAGCCTTCGATAGTGTCCTACACGATATCTCTACCAGAAGTCCTGAAGATTTATAAAATAAGCCCTCCCACCATTATCTCCTTAAGATGTCTGATGAGGAAATGGAAAACAAATGCCTTTATCGATCAACAATGCATTACAACTGCGAATATCGAGAAAGGAATTTTTCAGGGAGATTCCTTTTCTCCAATTTGGTTCTGTTTAGCCCTAAACCGTATATCCACATTACTGAACAACAGTAATATAGGATATAAACTAAACATGAGGAATCCACGAAAGCTCTCGCACCTACTATATAGGGATGACCTTCAACTCTATGGAGAAGCTAGAAAAAACTAAACTCCTTAATAAAAATGGTCGAAGAATTTAATAGGGAAATCAAAATGTCATCCAGACTTGACAAATGCTCTACCATTAGCATTCAGAAAGGAATAGTCAATAATCAACATTCAACACACTAACATACAACAAGTGGCAGCAGAAGAATCCTATAAATATTTAGGTATACCTCAAAATGAGAAATTTAACCATAACTAGTTAAAGAAGGAATTTTATACTATGTACCAAAAGAGGCTTACAAAACTTTTAAATACCAAACTGAATAGTGGAAACCTGGTTAGAGCGATCAATATTCTTTTGGTATTGTTAAATGGCGGGCGAAGATGGTACACACCATCGAAACGGTACAGCGATAATAACGCATAACCGAATAGCAAATACACTGCTAGGATATTTACCCATCTCAGACAGAGTGGCAATAATGAAGATCAGAGCCGTACCATACAATCTGAACATAATAGCCGCATACGCACCAACAACTCAAAGTACAGAGGAAGAAAATGAGCTTTTCTATGAACACCTCAAGAAGGCACTCCAGAATACAAAAAACAAAGAAGTCACCATTGTAATGGGTGACTTCAACGCAAAAATAGGACAAGGAGCGGACGGCGATGTGATTGGTAAATTTGGTCTGGGTCACCGAAATGAAAGAGGAGAAAGACTGGCTCAGTTCTGTAAAGAAAATAGATTGTCGGTCATGAACACATACTTCCAACTACCCTCCCGAAGGCTGTATACATGGCAAGCTCCAGGTGAAAGGAATATTAGAAACCAAATTGACTTCATAATGGTCAACAAAAGATTCCAAAACTCGATAACATCCGCAAAAACGTACCCAGGAGCTGACATCGCCTCGGATCATAATCTACTACTAGCAAGGGTCAAACTGAGACTCAAGAGAGTGACCAATCAACCACAGAGACCCAGGCGCCCAGACATGAATCTATTGAAAGATACAACAATTATCGAAAGGGTGAAACAAGAAATAAACAACAACTTAGCTACACTTCAAGTATGTCCAGCCGAAACAATAAACAACAAATGGGAAAGCATAAAAAGTATAATAACAACAACAATAAACAACAATTTAAAGTCTCAGAGCAACAGAACAAGGAACAAAAAATGGATGAATAGCGAAATCTTGGAGCTAATGGCAGAGAGACGGAAACTAAAAAACAGAGATGAACTGGAATACAAAAAACTGAATATAACGATCAAGGAAAGAATAAAAGAAGCAAAGTCAGAGTACCTGCATGAACAATGCACCGAGATAGAAAACTTAGGCGCAAAGCATGATACACTGAACATGCACAAGAAAATCAAAGAAGCAGCTGGCGTATTCAAAAGTAATGGGAGAACGCTACTTGCAGACAAGCAAGGCAACATAGTCTGGGATCCCACAACTCGTTTAAAAACATGGGAAACCTATATAGAAACACTTTTTGAGGACACAAGTAGAGGGGATATAGCAACGAACAACGACATAACTGGGCCTTATATCACTCGAGAAGAAGTGATCACAGCCATAAAGCGACTAAAGAATGGAAAGTCCCCTGGTCCGGATACCACCTATATAGAAGTTATAAAACTTATAGACGAAGAACATCTAGACACAATAATACAATTGTTTAACCAAATATATGAGTCTGGATCAATCCCAGAGGAATGGTTAACCTCGACGTTTATACCTATTCCTAAGAGTACACGGGCAAAAAAATGTGACGAACATCGCTTAATCAGTATAATGAGCCATTTCCTAAAGATCTTTCTGAAAATAATACATGAAAGGGTATAGAGGAAAATTGAGGAACACATGGGAAACACTCAATTCGGCTTCAGGAGCGGTTTTGGTACAAGAGAAGCCTTGTTCAGTGTACAGGTACTCATACAAAGAGCAAGAGATGTGAACACGGACGTATACGCATGTTTTATTGTCTTTTCGAAAGCATTCGATAAGGTCAAACACGATAAACTGTTAAGTATCCTAGAAAGAATCGGAATAGATGGACCTGAAAGGCGTATAATAGCCAACTTGTACTGGCGCCAAAATGCAACGATCAGAACAGGAAACCTAACTTCGTCTCAAATAAACATCCAAAAAGGAGTTAGACAGGGGTGCATTCTGTCACCCATGCTGTTTAACATATATTCTGAGGAACTGTTCAAGGAGGCACTCGAGGGAACAGACGAGGGACTAATTGTTAACGGAGTAAACATCAATAACATCCGCTACGCCGATGATTCTACACTACTAGCAAAGACTGCAGAAGAACTGCAAATACTAATCAATAGAATAGCAGAAAAGAGCAAAGAATACGGTCTAAGTCTCAATATAGAGAAAACAAAAGTTATGATTATCAGCAAACAGAACATAATCGCTGATTTCTACTTGCATGACAGGAAACTAGAGCAGGTACAAAACATTACATATCTGGGATGCAACCTGAACGCAGATTGGGACCACGCTAGAGAAATAAAAATCAGAATTGAAAAAGCACGAAATGTATTTAACAGAATGAGAGGTATTATGCAATCTAAAACTAAACATCAGACTACGAATTAGGACTCTCCGATGCTATGTTTTCTCAATATTATACTATGGGGTGGAGGCATGAACCTTGACAGAGAACACTGTAAAACGACTTGAAGCATTTGAATTCTGATGCTACCGCCGTATACTTCGAATCTCCTGGACACACCACGTTACCAATGAAAAGGTTCTGGAGCGGCTGAACAAGAGAAGAGAAATAATTGTCACCGTAAAGAAACGAAAAGCATCTTATTTTGGACATGTCATGAGAGGAGGAAAATACTCTTTACTACAAGTTATACTACAAGGAAAAGTAGAGGGAATGAGAGGACCTGGTCGAAGAAGGATATCATGGCTGAAGAACTTGAGGCAATGGACAGGAATGACATCAACCGAACTATTTAGATCAGCGGCCAACAGGATTAGATGGGCCATGGTAATTGCCAACGTCCAATGAGGATATGGTACCCCCAAGAAGAAGAAGAAGATTGTTAAATGATCAGAAACAGACCTTGATGGACTGGATAGATTAACACGTCGAACATTGACAAAATTCCGATGTCTGCATCCAAATTCATCTATAACGCGACTATATATTCTGAGAAAGTTGGGAGGCAGATGCCTCGTGACATTAAGAATTTTTGTCTTAACCAGGAAAGTAATATGAGAGAATGCTTCATTAATTCAAACAGCCCGCTAATGAAGTTGGTTGCTAAGGAGGACCGGAGTTTCACCCCGCTGAATCTAGATGTGAACCGTGAATGTGAAAGTAAACCGTGTTGATGGTAGAATAACACTTACGGATTGTGTCCGAGAATGGAAACAACAGACACTGCATGGACTGTACTCAAAGTCGCTCGAGGATGATACCATTAATGAATCATTGTCTCTGACATGGCTGACCGATGGGCTGTTGTACCCAGATACAGAAGGTTTTATGACATCTATTCAAGATAAGATCGACCGATATTGTCGACCGATGCAGGAATTGCGGTACAGTGGGGGAAACGATTGAACACCTTATCGGTGGGTGTGCAGTTCTTGCCCCTAATGCTTATTTAGGAAGACATAATGAGCTGGAGATTATACATCAGCAAATTGTATTAAAATACTCGCTATTTGATAACGCACCTCCTCAATATTATAAGAACTCACCTTCTCCCGTACTGGAATCATCCGATTCAATTCTATACTAGGATAAACTAATCACAACAGATCGAACGGTCGATTATAATAGACTAGACATTGTTCTGATTAGTAAAAAGGAGAAAAGAGCATTTATAATTGACATTGCAGTGCCGCTCTCTCATAATATCAGGAAAACCAAGATTAGCCATTCACAGTCGATGAACTAATTAGTGCAATTAAAGATCTCCATAACTGGAAAGCACCAGGAACCGATAGACTACAGAATTATTGCCTAAAGAATTTATGGTGCACTCACAAAAAGTTCCTGGGAATGAAACAAGCCCGGCATATTGATCATCGTTCAATGAAAGATGAACTGAGCTTTCAATTCACCAAGAGGATAAAACAAGTGATCAAGTCCAATATTAACAGCAGAAATATGTTTAAAGAAATCAACACATATGCGGTTAACGTATTCATTTTGAGTAGTTAACTGGAGTAAGACGGATGTACAAAATCTTCAACTCAAGCTTAGAACATGGCTCACAAAAGCACAAAAGCATCACCCACGAAGTAGTGTAGAACGCACCACCTTGTAACGACGAATTGATGCTGTAGTTCTTGAGCAAGTGCGAAAAAGAAATCGCAACTTAAATATCTGCTACATAGACTACAAGAAATCATTTGATAGTGTCCGCACGATTGGTTGGTTGAAGTTCTTAATTTCTATAAAATTAGTCCCCAGATTATTAATTCATTAAAGTGTCTGATGGGGAAGTGGAAAAGAAAAGATTTTTGTAGATCAACAATGCATTGCTACTACAAATATCGATAAAGGAATTTTTCGGTGAGATTCCCTTTCAGTATTGGATATAAACTTAACATGAGGAATCCAAAAAAGCTCTGTCTCATCTACTATATATAAACGACGTTAAACAATATGGAGAAACTAGAGAAAAATTAAACTCCTTGATAAAAATGGTCGAAACATTTAGTATGGATATCAGAATGTCATTCGGACTGGACAAATGTTTTACCATTAGCATACAGAAGGGAAAGGTACAGAGTCAATATGCAACATTCCATAACATATAACAACTGTCACCAGAAGAATCCTACATATATTTAGCAACACCTCAAAAACAAAAACTTGATCACAACCAGTTAAAGAAGGCCTTTTCAACTCTATATCAAAAGAGACTTATAAAGCTTTTAAACACCAAGCTGAACAGTGGAAACCTCATTAGAGCGATTAACGGTTGGGCTGTGCCAACTCTGACATATTCTTTTGGTATTGTTAAATGGTCAGAAATTTACCTTGATGAACTTGATAGATTGACACGCCAAACATTAACAAAGTTCCGATGCCTGCATCCAAACTCATCTACGAAAAGACTATTTTAACACGGATTGCGTTCATTCGGAACATTCACGGATTGCGTTCGAGAATGGAAAGGACAAACATTACATGGAAGGTTTCCTAAGTCACTCGAAGATGACACCATTGATGAACAATTGTCTTTAGAGTGGCTGACCGATGGACTGTTCTACCCTGAAACCGAAGGTTTCGCGATATCTATTTAAGACAAGTTAAGGGTAACAACAACAAAGAACTATAAAAGACATATATTGCACTTGGACGTAGTAGATAAGTGCAAGAAATGCAGTATTCTGGAGGAAACAATTGAGCACCTTATTGGTGGTTGCCCGGCCGTTGCTCCTAATGCTTATTTAGGACGGCATAATCAGCTGGCAAAAATCATACATCATCAAATTGCACTAAAATACTCGTTATTAGAAAGCGCACCTCCATAAGTACTTGACTTCTCTTGTACTTGAATCATCCGATAACATTCTTTACTGGGACAGACCAATCACTACTGATCGAACGGTTGATTATAACAGGCCAGATATTTTTCTAATCAACAAAAAAGAGAAAAGAGCTTTTATAATTGACATCGCAGAAAATCGATCACATTGGAAAAATCGAAATGGAAAAATCCACAAAGTATGAAAATCTGGCATCCGCCTTGAAGAACCAGTGGAAACTGAGAAACTGAGTAAGGTAGATGAAGTACCCTTCGTTACATTCGCCGAGGGTCTGATAAGTAAGAGATTTTCAAAGAACCTCGAGAGCCTGGGTATCTCGAAATCGATTGCGGGGATGGGACAATATGTCGTGCTCTTGCAGACGTGTCACATTGTTCGTAAAATACTATGTTAGGTTAGGTTAGGTTAGCTGAGATTCTACATTAAGGATGAGCAGAATAATAATTTAACAATATTTTATTTTTCCAAAATTATTCAGAATTAACCATTCCGACTCCGCCAGTCTTTGAGGTTTTCATTGTTGGTGAAGGTTACGCCCCTCATTTCGTTGGTCAGCAAGCGGAAGAGGTAATAATCGGTTGTCCAAGAGCTGGAGAGTACGGCGGATGCGGAAAATACTTCCATTCGAGATCATTCTCCTTGACGATGTTTGCTGTGTGAGGTCGCGCAATATCGTGGAGCAAGAGGACTTGGCCTTGTCGATAGGGTCGTTTAAGTTAAATAAGCTCATTTATACGAAGTAACTGGACGAGGTAGTGTTCCTTGTCGACCGTCTCCAGCATTTCCTTGTACATGAGACCCTCCCAGTCCTATCAAATGTAAATCATGGTCTTCTTGGTATGTAAACCCTGCTTAACTCTCAGCTTTGGCGTGTCTTCTGAAGCATCCCACTCCTTCCTTTGCTTCATATTGACGTAAAGATATTATTTCATTTCTCACCTCTCGTGATGAGAATCATTGCTTATATCCGTGTGTTGCTCGGTGACGCGAGAGAGTTTGTCGTCATGTTGTCATCTGTTAGATTGTAGGTAAATCTCATAGATTAAAGATATCGGAAGATTGTCGCAAAGCTGCAGTCCATCTTTTCAGCCAATTCTCGGGATGATTGAAGGCCGTTTCTCCTTCAAAAGCACTTTAAGAGGGTCTTCGTCGAAGTCGGAAGGTCGACTAGAGCGGAGTATGTAGTCGGCGTAGTCCAGCATGAGTCAATGTTGCCGTTTTTGAACTTGGCAAACCAACCTCGAGCAGTCCAGTCAGCCATTGCGTCCTCTCCACATACGGCTCGAACTGCTTCTGTAGCATTGTGATAACGCTGAAAGGCGAAATTTATGAAAACAAAATGATGTTTTTTTGCCGGGTCGAATTTACATTTCAAAAGCGTGGAAGCTAATTTAAAATAAGTTTTTCAGAAAAATAATGTCAATAACTTTATAGAATAAGAAAAGGGCTTTCGAATGCATATATACACTTGGCCAAATAAAATAAAAATGGGGGAAAAACAAACGAATTATAAAAACGGCGGAAGCTTATGGAACAACCCATTACATGTTCCGGGTTCCATAAAATCAATAACAATGCTTTCCTATTTAAACAGGTTTTCGGTCCGTTATTTATTTATTTTTTTAAATAAAATTTCACTTAAGATTATTAAGTACATTAGTAACATTGTCGTTGCACTGAAAGATTTTCACGATAACTAGCTAAAAATAATAAAGTTACAAGTATATACGTTACAATAAAAGTTGCAATATAAGTTACAATAAAAGTTACACGAATAGACAACGCCAAATAAAAAAAATAATGATAGAAGTCATTATATTTGATGATGCTCTTAAAATTTCTGCACTAACTAAAAAAAAATCAAAATTATTAAATCTATACACACAGCTTACTATAAAAATGATCTTAATGAACGATATAGGGTAACTGTTAACTAGTAAATTATACAAGATGATCAATAAGAAACTCACCGATATAAATTTTGAATATTTTTATAATGGAAGATAATGGAACATTTTTTTCTAGTATTTTATTGAAAGTAAAAAATTACATATACCATAAAATATCGAAAAGTTGCCCACAAACTATTAGAATCATTTATTTCCCCGCTATGCAGTTACTTTATGGATTACTTTAGTTACTTTATAAACTTTCAGCTTCAAAACGAGTAAAATTAATTGTAGGCGTGATGACGTTCAAAAGCAATATTTGAGAAAGAAAAAAATGCTGTGGAAGCTCAGAATATGGTTAGTGCGGATTTGAGAAACAATAATGTTTCCTACAGTACCTGTAAGAAGTAATTCGCGATAGCCAAAATTCGAGCGATAGCCAAAAAAAGTGGAGGATGAAGAATTGGAAGCACTGTTTATAAGGCAATCCTTGTCAGACACTGCTAGAGCTCTATTTCTAAATGTTTAAACAAGCTAGGAAAGATGTAAAACGAGAATCGTTGGATGCCCTATGATCTCACAGCTGAGAATAACAAATAGACGCTTTAATGTTGTTGTGTCATTGCTGTCTAGATTCAGGAAAAAGAACTTTCTGAATAAGATTATGACTTGTATCGAAAAGCGAATCCTCTACGATAATCCAAAGAGGTGAAAATCGTGGATTAATCCTGGTGAGGTATCAACCAGTACCGCAAAACCAAATATCCGTACCAAAAAGGTGTTACTGTGTATGTGGTTGGATCAGCTGAGCACGGTGACTTCTGACCTTTACCAGCAGCAACGGATTCGCGTTATTGGCACCCTGGAAGAAAAAATGTATTAACTGGCAAAGGAAGAAGAGAAGCCATTTTGCTTCAGAACAGCGCATAATCAAATACCACATAAAGAACCCTGTAAACGATCATCGAGTTGGGCTGGGAGATTTTATCGCATCCGGCATATTCTCTAGAATTGGCCCCTTCGGATTTCCTTCACATCTTTTGGGAAGTCGAAAAAAGCCGCAATGACTATCACATCAAAACTACAAGTTCTTTGTAATCGACTAGCACCAACTGTGGAAACAATATACGAGGTGTGACTATTAAATAACGAGACTGGCTCTGTAATACATTTTATTTTGATTTTAAACATATTTGCTTATTATCACCTTCAGTACACGGGATGTATATCCTCCTCTATCCCAGAACGCTCCATGGGAATCTTCCATTGTTCGAAACAGTGCTGGAAGTCTTCTTCCGTCAGCTCCTTCAGAATGTGTGCAGCTTTCTCTTTCACAGGTTCAACGGACTCAAATATTGTCCCTTTTAATGCAGATTTCATCTTAGGAAACAGATAGAAGTCGCAGGGTGTAAGATCCGGCGAATTAGGCGGATGATCTAACACTGGAATGCTGTACTTGGTGCATTGTGAATGCATTGTCTTGGAGGAAAACCCATGACTTGTCCTTCCACAGTTCCAGTCGTTTTTTTCTTATTCTTTCACAGAGTTCAGCAAGAACGTGAAGGTAGTAATGTTGATTCATAGTTTGACCTCCAGGAACCCAGTGAAGGTACACAATCCCATGAATATCGAAAAAAAAACAATCATCATTGCATTGAATTTTGATTTGCTCATTCGAGCTTTTTTGACTCTCGGTGAATTTGGGCTCTTCTAGTGCATGGATTAGCACTTCGTTTCAGGATCATAAGTAAAAAACCACGATTCGTCACATGTTATTATTCTTTCCAATAAGTTTGGGTCATTTTCAATGACATTCAAAATGTCAATATAAACATTTTGCGAGCTTCTTGTTGTTCAAACGTCAGAATTTTAGGCTCCATTTTAGCACACACTTTCTTGCATGTTAAAATTGTTATGTAAAATTTGCCGTACGCATTTTTTGTCAATTCATACAGTTTCAGCAATCGCATGAATACTTAACCGACGGCCAGATCGAACCAGATTAACCGATTAACCAGAGAATTAACAGATTAACCAGAGAACCGATTTTTTCAATATTGTCATCCGTTTTTGACGTGGAAGGGAAGGGCGACCCGGGGGTGCATCATCTTCAACGTCTTCTCGGCCATCTTGAAAACGCTTAAACCACTCAAAAATACGTGCACGCGATAAACATTCGTTGCTAAACACTTCTTTCAAGACATAAGTTTCAGTGGCTATTGTTACACTTAAGATTTTTCCGGCGAAACAAAAAAATAACTCTAAAGCTGGGTACACACCAATAAAATTTTGCATGTGCTTTGAAATTACTTGAACAATTTGTTAGAATTATCTGGTGGACAACAGATGGTTCGTGTGCGTGCTGTGCGGCTGCAATATTTGTGTGTGACTCTGTGTCAGAGTGTCTACATTGCCGCGCAGGCACTCTACATACAACACATACAGCCAGCACAATGCAAAATTGTATTGATGTGGACCCAGCTTAATGCAAACGAAAGCTACGGTTATACGGATTTGTTACAGAAACGAGAGGTACTGCATTCTAAAGAGAAGGCTTCACGCTAAACAGCTGTTGGTCACCGGCGTTTGGCGCATGCGTACTTCTTCTGTAGCAGCGCCAGTCTCGTTATTTAATTGCCTCACCTCATATAATCTGAAAGCTGTATATCTCCTCTATAAAACGAGACCGCTATCATTGGAAAAAATTAAAGGATGGTCAAGTTATGGCGCTTAAAGTGACAGTACCTTCTGTCACCTTATCACAAAAGTACGATGGAACAAATAGTTAATATTCAATTTTGTTTCAAGCCTTTAAGGAGCGAGTTCAACTTTTACGTCTAAACGTAAACGTTCAAACTTTTAGAGAAACATTTGAATTGATGAAAAAAGTTTATGGTGATGATTGCTTATCCCAAGCACGTGTGTTCGAGTGTTCATCATTCGAGTCCGGTCAAAAAACAACAATCGGGAATTCGTTTCACAGGGTCAAAATGGCAGTGGTGGATATTATTTGGGTTTTATGAAGTATTTATGGAAGAGAATCGTTCGAGGGCGATGTACCATCTCACATGATCGTCGATGTTTGTGAATTATTGGCGAAAAAACAAGTCTGTGCACTTTAACATCCCCCGTATTTGCCTGATTTAACTCCGTGTGACCCAAAACTCAAATTCTTTCTGTTCCCAAAACTCAAATTGGACATGAAAGGAACGTTTTATAATAGTATTTCACAAGTCCAAAAAGCCGTGACGAGAGCAATTCCGGCAATTCCGAAAAATGACATAAAAAATCTATGCTAGCATTGATTGAACGTGCCCAACGGTGTATTGTTGTGGAAATTTATTTTAAATAAAAAGAAATTATTTTGACAAAATAATTCGTTTTTTGTTTTTTATTTAGAATGTTCCGTTGTTTTTCTCACATACTGTGTACATACAATCTTTGAGATCAGGAAGAAATGTCGAAAATAATAATCACAGATGATCATTCCAAATCGCATTACCAAGTATAGATATTTGTATTCAACGGAAAACAGTATCACAGTTTGGCAAAGGTACAAATACTGATACACTTTTCATTGATTTCCATCAACGTTTCTCTATACGATTATATAAAATATGGTAAACGGTTTAAAAAATGTTGTTTTATTATGTTTTCTTATCATGATATGCCTTCCGTGCTACTAAAAAAAGCACTATTCCTGGCGTTTTGGTAAAAGGTGCAGGTTTTAAGCGAGCCGAATGAACATTGTTGCAAGTTAAACGCAAATATCCGAAAAGAATCGAAAAGGAATTATTTTGAGATGTGATGCAGAATCCCCCTTCGATATCTACTTGTCATCAAATTGTCATCCATGTCAAAGACACATTTCCTAACATAACAGACCCCGTCCGATCCACTGGTACTATTTTCGCCAAGCCATCTCTCGCCGTTTCGGAGTTAGAGAGCAAATATCCGAAAAAAAATATTTTGAGATATGATGCAGAAACCCCCTTCGATATCTACTACGCTTGCTTCAATCCAATTTAGTGGTCGTCCAAAAAGACGTGACGAACAGCATCTTAATTTATTTACTGTCCGAAATCGACAAGCAAATACGTGCAAATGCGAAATGGTTTTGTTGCGGTTAGGGGTAGGACTGATCCGAGGATAACTATTGATTGAACTTTACTTGCGACGAAGATGGATACTTATTGTTCTTACTGGATGCTTCCTCTTATAGCGCATAAGATGCGTCTTTTGGAATGATGCCAAGTTAGAATTCAATGGGACCTAAAAGGGATCTATAAAGTCACTATTTGCTTAAGTGATAAGTCTGGATATTGTTTATGTGGTCATGGTAAACGTAGAAGGGTCAGACTTTTCGAGCCGAAAGGAGAAATTTAACTTTTACATTATAACGTCATACAGTTATTATTCCATGAATTAAAGTAGGAATATCTTGTCACCAGAAGACCTAGATCACCTAAATCGTTATAACGTGTAGCACACAGAAAATCGCAGGCACGAATTTGTTCGTGTGGACACATTTTTTTCAATCATTTAAGTCACTCATTCTGATTTTTTATTAAAATAAGTATGTAATCTCCATGATAAATCATTACACATACTCTATCAAAATATTTAAGCGTGATAAATTAAGAATGATGCGAAAACATGTTTTATATTTGGACACAGTTAGAATAAAAATATTAGAAATATTTAAATATATGTTGAATTGGATTGTGTCTTATGCATTTCACTATAACTGATATAACTAACATCTAATACCAGGCAAAAAATATTTTTGTAAAATTATAATATTCGACAACAGCGCGTCCATAATATGCGATTTTTTTACATTAAGAGTGTATACTTTTAAAAACTGTTTACTATTAAATTCCCCGAATGAACGGTAACCACTTAGTGCTAAATCTGGTGAATAAAGCGCGTGCGGTAAATTTTCCAATTGTGTTATTTCAATTTTGGAAGATTCGTTCCGCAATGTGTTGTACGTTAATATCCTGCGGCAAATTGTTACTTATATTGATTTGGGTTGGTTATTATCGATAAATGTAAATGTTTTTCATGAAATTTTCAGAAATGATCTTATTTAGAAAAAATAATTATGACGGCATTCATGGAATTTCACTAAAATTATATCAAACGTAAAAAAATTTGGCGAATTAGATGTTTTGAAAATTTTAAGAAACTTTAAGAAATAACTAATCATTGGGATCCTCGAAATCGACTCCAGTATCCTCCATATTTGTCAGACTTGCACTTGTCCATTAACAAAAATTAAACTACTCTTGAAGAAACGTTTCGCTCGCGTATGTAGTCATGCCATTAATTATGTCCGTAACTGTGATTCGACGGTAGAATGTTTTCGTGTACTTATTTTTAGTGAGACTACTTAGATTTCAAAATTAATGTAAATTTAACAGTGTTTCCTAATACACCAAGCAGTAACCATGGAATGGAATAAGCAAGAGAATCATATCGATGTTATAATCCTATACGACTGTAACAAATCTACAACGGAGCTTTTCAACTTGCCTAAACCGTTAAAAATGCGTTTATCGCGCTATGAAATGACAACCAGATCTCCTCTCTCGACAATAGCGCAAGAATTGGCCGGCATCGCGAGACCAGGGCCCCAGTAGTTTCAAAAGTGAAAATGCGAAAAATCGCGCATCATTAAACACGACCTAAGGCTTGGATCAATTCTTCTATTGGAACTTTTGGAACCCTGGAACCACAGTTTACGTCCGCAGCTTTCGGAAAGCTGCTGAAAAAAATGGAAATATATCATCATCCAACATCCATCAATACTGATGGTTTGGTAGGAAGTATCGTACGACGGCGTTACTCAAATGTATTTCTACTGGTAAGGGATCAAAACGCGTACAACAAAGTATAAAAGCGATGTTTTGGAGAAGGTAGTAAAGCCGCTCAACAACATCTTATTTGCAGGAAAACATTGGATTTTTTTAGCAAGATTCAATGCCAATCAACAAGGTGAAATCCATACAGCTTTGGTTAGGGGCCAATAGCCAGACGATTGGACATAGCTGCTTCTACCCTTAAGAAGATGGTTTGCGGATCAGATTTATAGGCGAGTATGACTTCTGGTCGTTACAGGGATATTTAAGGAGGCGATGAATGACTTCTTAGACTTATTGCTGTTCGAAATCGGCATGAAAATATCGGGTAAGTGCGTGATCCTTTCGTTGCAGCAGCACATAGACTGATGGATACTATAATATCCGTGGCGAAAACCAAGAGATTGATATTAATATATTGAGATCTTGCTAGTTGATATTTTCAATATTATCAAGACATGTTGAATGCAAGATATCGACCTGAAATAGGTACTTCAGGATTTCCTTTTAAAATATAACCAATAATTTTAGCAAAATAACATTCTCGTTAATTTTACCAAATAGTATGAATTGCGGGGTTCAATTTCATCAATAGCTTGACGCATGTCTTGCTTCAGATCATTAATCGTCTGCAGATTGATAGAATATACTTATAGCCTCACAAGAAATATTCGAGGTGGGTAGAATCGCATGACCTTGCAGGCCACTGAATATTATCATTTGGAGAAATGAAGCAGCCAGGAAAACGTGTCCGTAACAAATCCAAAATTGCCCTCGCCGTACGACAGGTGTCGCCATCTTGTTGAAAGAGCATAATGGTAAGGTGCATATTATCCAATTGGGGCCATACAAATTTTCTTAATTTTCATGAAAAAATGACCTATAAACCCTCCAGCCCACAATGCACCCACACTATCCTCGAAGAGAATGTAAAGTTTCTGCAATCATACGAGCATTTTCACTTCCCCAAATCCGACAATTTTGCCTCTTCACATAATCGGCGAGGTGGAAATGAATTTCGTCGGAAAACATAATTTTATTGCAAAATTCTGCTTTGTTATCGACAGATAACAATGCAGAACAACCGAGGGGGGCATTTAGAGAATATTATTTTAAAAACATAACTACCATGTCTCTATAATTTGATAAAATAAATAAAAGTTAATAAATGTGATTTTTCTAAAGTGTTGGTTTTATTTAAAAAGGAAATCCCGAAGTCTATTGGCTCACCTTTTATATTGTATGTGAAAGATCAAACATCAAACTTAGTTATAGTTTGCTACGGATATCATAGTATCCCTAGAATGGTTTCGAGGATTACTATTAATCGCCAGTTACTTACTTGATTTGTAGATACGTACTTATCGTCCTTATTGAAAGATTACTCTTACTGCACCCCACAAGAAACGTTGCTTAAATCGTTGCCTAGTTAGAACTGAATGAGATAATGGAATTGAGCTATATTAGACTTTGCCCCTGAAGTAATCACCCAAATAAATCAGATGCCATTAAATCTGGCAATCTGCATGGTTAAGGCATGTCACCATATCAAGAGATGGGATGATTGGGTAATAACTATACAGATATCATAGTGACGTGGGCAGTCGTCCCATCTTGTTAAAACCATGCGTTTTCATTATCAAAAGGAAATCTAGTTAATCTTCATGTCAAAATTGTCTCCATCATATGAGCATAGCGAGTATTTACAGCAGAATAACTTTCAATTTCACTTTTTTTCATGACAACCTGATAATTTTGAATTTAACTTGTTAATTGTCATTTTTTCTATTGGAACCTTCGATGTGAAAGTCTAAACTCGATTTACCTCTAAACACTAATTCTAAACTTCATAACTTCTACACACTCTAATTTCTAGATGACTTAATCGAAAATCGAGGGATGATTCATTCTCCTGTTGATGTTAACATGGTTAAAAGGGATTTGATGTTTAGTGGTAAATATCTTCGACTTTAAATAGCAACTACCGTAATTGTATCATTATTTTTGATTTTTTTCCAAAAGATTCTTGAAATTCTCTGAATAAATAAATAATCGTCACATAATATTAACTCTGGTCAATACAACGGGAGTGGTAAATTTTCCTAATTGTGGTATTGTGGTGTCATGGTATTATCTCGCCGCAAAATATTATTTATATTGATTTGGGATGGTTTTTTTATTTGACATTATTCTGTGAATGTTTTCATAAAAAAATGGTTTTACTGGGAAATGCAATCACGATTACGTTTAACGAATCGTCCTAGAGCTGCTTTTATGAATTTTCGACAGAAATGCTTATGATTGGGGATACATTTTTATTGTGTTTATTGTCAGTTTTCAAATTGTATGGCGATTTTTAATTTCACAATCCCATAGCGCATGTAGTCTGTTAAATGAAACAAATAATAGTCTCTAGTAATATTCTGATTCTTTCGGATATATTTGCCATCAATAAACTTGGAGCGGCTAATATAGATGAGCATGATCTTGAAGTTTTTTCACGTTTTCTTAAGGCTTCATTGACGCATGTTATTGGTAGAACAACGTCCCATTATTTTAAAATATCGAAGTATGGCGAGCCATTCGGATATAGACATTGATCCTCAACAGTTTGAATCCTAAGTTGACACCTTTTTTTTTGTTTGTTTCGGTATGTTTTCAACGGTGGGTTAAATGTTTCATTTAAGGGCAAAAATTGTTCGGTTTTTTTTTTCTGTAAACAAGTAATTTAACATACCCCCCCCCCCCCCCAAAAAAAAAAAAGATCACATGCTCTTGGTGACCAGTTAACCTTACTATTTCGCGAAATAACTCTTCCAGAAAACTTTTTTCCAATTGATTTTTTTGGTGAGACGTGTGACAAACCGTACCGTCTGGTTAAAGGAAAATATTGTTTAGATTCAAATTTATCAGTTCTGGCGAACGATATTCTGTGAACATATTCCTATAGCTTTCACCGTTAACAGTGACGCGATTTCCATCATCGGCTTTAAAAAAAAATAAGGTCCTATCACTCCTTCAGGCCATAAACCGCACCAAATAGTGATTTTCTAAGGATGCCGAGGTAACTCCTGAGTTACTTGAGGATTTTCATAGGACCAAATCCTGTAGTTGTTTGTTCACAAACCCATTATGTTAGAAGTGCACTCCAAGTGAAAAGATCTAGTTTTTAGAGCTCCATTCGTGTATCGTGTTTTTTTTCATAGTGACTTTACACAATGTACTGAACACAGTAGTCGAGTGATATTTACATTTCAAGCAGTGCGTTTACTACGTTTCAAAGTTTTGACACTCTTATTAGAAAACTCAAACCTATAAGAAAACTTATAACCTATCTAGGTTGTGAGTGAAAATATGTGTATGACGATATGTATAAGCCAAGTAACATACTTACTATTGTATCTTCAATCAAGAGCAAAGCCAATTACCTGAAACAAAAATTTAAATTAATATAAGTCCTATTAATTTAACATTAAACTTTTTAATAAGACATATTTTACTTGCTAAATAATCAAATTTAAGAGTTTTTAAAATATATATTGATGAATTTAATATTAGAAGTACACTCAGTGTAAAAATGTTAGACACACTCGAATAACTATTTTTTTAAACTTTTCAAAATAATATATTAATATAAAAAAAAGTGCAGTAAAATGAATATTTTCCCAGTTTAAGTTGAACTGAAGAAGTTTCTTAAAAAAAAATCATATTTTTAATTTTTCGATGAATTTTAGATACATCAAAATGTTACGAATACTCTCAGTTTAAATAGGAAGGAAGAAAGTTAATAAGACAAGAAAACATAAACAACATTGTGTTGTGGTCTTCACCACCTTTTATTAAATAAAAAATTCTTACCTTAAAAATGTTTTATTGTTTGTTGGGGAGCTTCTTCCCATAAATTATAAACTTGCCTTGAAGGCTCCCCCATACAGTTTCAATGATATTCAAATCTGGAGAGACAGCTTGCCAGTCCAATTTTAAAATATTATTTTGCTCGAACCAATCCATTAAAAAAAACACTAGCGAAGATTCACTCATATAATTAAAATATAACTGTTATTCTAATATTTTATATTTTTGATAGTTAACTCGATGAGAAAGAAACATTAGGTTACCTTTTTTTGCAGCCAATACCTAAATCATGAAATTATAAAAGTAAAGAAAAAACCATCAGGCCCATCCAAATTGATTTTTTTTTGACATCATGATAGCGAACTACTTTGTGGAGCGTATTTAATGCTGGTATCTATATCAATGTTTTTCGCACAATATTTTTAGACCTTTTTTGATAATCTTTCGACATGCCAAGTTATCTAGCGGCCGTAATGTAGCGATGGATGACGTCACAAAAACGTTGTCTATGTAAATCAGAGGGCGTTAGTTGGAACAGCCGTGGAACATTTTTTCCCGTGTAGCCCGTAAATGTTGATTGATCTTGTAAGAAATAGTGAAGTTTTATATAATGTGAAGACGAAAGAGTCGAAAAGCCCGCTTAAAACAAAAAAAAAATTAAATGCACCTTGTGTAGCACGATTTCTAAATATCTCACTCTTCTGCAGACGACAGTTTTCGACTTCCTACGACTCCTTGTCTTCCAAATATAGTAATAATGTTATCTCTAGATCGTTCATTCTCCTCACCAATACGCTCACTGTCCGTTGACCATTTTTTGGTCAACCGTCTTACTCTGGTCACCGTTCTTACGGCCGTTTTCTTACCTCCATCGCATCACGACATATCATTGCCCTAGATAACGCCGCTGCTTTTCTAGGAAACCGTAGGTTAACACTTGTTTACAGTTTTGCTTCCTCAGCATTTGCTCTTGCAGTCTTACAGGAATTCGATGCATTTATCAGAATAAGTGTTTTTTCTGTTCTTGATAGGCTTGGTGGCCTCCCAGTGGAATGATGAGTTCCGTACTATTATTGAACCGAACTGAACCGAATCAACTTGGCAACCTATGAAAAAATTCAGTTTACGCGGCGTTCTATTACCCTACAATTCATCCCGTCTGCGTGTAACGAAAAAGTCTTCTTTTTTCCAGTAATTAATTTAAAAAAATGTTTTTTACTAATCCACAAGACTAAAGTGTTGAATAACTGAACCATTAAGAAATCTTAAATACTATTAAGTGTGCCTAACATTTTGATGCCTAAAAAACGAAATATTTATTAATAAATATTTTATATTCTGATCAAGGTCAAATAGACTTTTCCAATATTTTTCAATATTTTAACTTATATTTGAAACAAATAAAAACAATAAAAATAATATAAAAAACTTCATTACATTCAAATTTTTTGAAAGTTCTTTGGTGTGCTTGACACTTTCGACACTGGGTGTGTAACCTCTTTCCCAAAAGTAATAAGAATGGAAGATTCGATAATAATCGTTTGATTATATATTTCGTTCAATTTTATATTTCAAATTCCATTCCCTAGAAGCTAAGATACGATGCATTAAAGTAACAGCAGTTTATAGTTCGAAAAATGAATAATAAACAACATTATGTTTTGTGTGAAAAATGATAATAATTAAAACACTTAAAATTTGATTCACAATATATTCAAAATATTCTCTGACATCTTTCGGCCTCACGACCATTCTCAAAGAGAGTTATACAGGATGCGGCAGAAAGACCTCCCCATTTGGAACTCTAATAAAAATCTAACCAACAAAGATGCAAAACAAACCTATATATTTCTGAAAAGTATGTACAATGCAGTTTTACAATGCATCACTCAAGTGGCGGCCTCCATTATCGATACATTGATTGAGCCTCTCTCGGTAGCTTTCCATTAAACGACGTAGCATTTCAGGGGGAATCGTCGCAATTTCTTGGGTTATCGCCTCCTTAAGTGCATTCAAAGTTTGTGGACAACGTTGGTATACCTTCGACTTAAGATAGCCCCACAGAAAGAAGTCGCACGGGGACAAATCTGGAGAACGAGGAGGCCAGCAAATGTCACCACACAAGGACATTATATGTCCAGAAAACAGTTGTCTTAAAATTTCAAGTGAACGACGAGATGTGTGGGCTGTTGCGCCATCTTACTGGCACCACACATTTTCTTGGCCATGTTAGCCAATAGCGATCAGAAGTCACCGTTGCAGTGACACCATTCTCTTCAAAAAAGTACGGACCCCATACTTCAAATTCGTGAACAGCGCACCATACCGAAACCTTTGGGCTGTAGAGTGGGCGTAGGTGTGAAGTTCTCGAGGATTACTTTCTGCCCAGTAACGGAAATTCTGTTTATTGACAATACCTGAAAGGTGGAAATGAGCTTCATCCGTAAAGATCAAAACGTTTCCGCGAGGAAGGTTTCGAAGCTGTTGGCACAAAGTTCTACGGGTTTCCCAATCTGTTTCAGACAACTCCTGTGTAACTGCAATTTTGTAAGGATGCATTTTGAGATCTCGGTGTAGAATTCTGCGAACACTTCGGTCAGATAACTGCAGCGCTGCCGCGAGTTTTCGTGCAGATCGCCGGGGTGACTGCTCAACCGAAGCTCTGACAACGGCCACATTTTCCGGTCCTGTTACGGTTCGAGGTCTGCCAGGGGGTTTCTTTTTTAATGCCGAACCTGTCTCTTTGAAGTTTGACACCCAAACACCAATGGTTTTCTTATCAGGAACGAGGTCATGTCGCCCAAGCACGAAGCGGGTGCGAAAGGCACGCTGCGTCAATATCGGCGAACCATTTCTAATGAACTCCCCGATGACAAATGCGCGGTGCACTCCCAACCAAGCCATGATGCAGACTGGAAACGGCATGTGTGTAGCCGTGCCTCGACGCACTAACAACTGCGGCGCCCCCACTCGGATACCAGCTATGTCCAACTAAAATCGGGGAGGTCATTCTGCCGCACCCTGTATATAAACTAACATCAAGTTTCAACTGCGCAATCAATCGAAACTAATGCTAAAAGTGTTACGGAAAAGCTCTAAATGATTATTACTGCTTATGGAGATAATTGTTTATCACAAACACAATAGAAGAAGACAACAGAAGAACAGAAATATAGATAACAACAGAAGAAGAGATAAATATAATAATAAAAGCTCAGGCCAATCAACAATGGCTGACAAAAATGTCGAAAGTGTGAAATTTTGTGAAACAAATTTAAACGAGACTCATCAAAATAGAATTTTTTTTTCTTCTTCCAGTAGTGCTACAGCCCCTTAGTGAAGCTTCACCATTTTCAATCTTAGCCTCCGACCGGATCGATCTCCATCAGCCCCTTACCAATTGTTTTGTGTAGTAGTTCTTCAGCATCTCTTCTTACATTGTCCTGCCATCGTGTCTTTGGTCTACCTCTCTTTCTGTTACTCCATATTCCTGGTTTTCTGGTATTCTCGCCACGTGTCTCGTCCATCTGAGTCGCTCAATACTCGCATAGTTTACAATATGCAGACTTTTGTACACTTGCTTGACTTTGAAGTTGTAAAAAGTGTGTTTAAAGCATTAAAAATTTTTCTAAGCAGGCTTCTTTCAAATACTGCAAGTATCTCATTTGTTTTCTTTATGGAGTCCATGTCTCGCCTATATATTTATATCGTCTATAAATAACGAATTGGCGTAATAAGTGTTTTATAGATCCTAATTTTCGTGTTCCTTTGAATAGGATAGGTTCAGATCTTTGGAGAGAATTCGGGGAATAAGTAACTTTGTTATCCTTCATAATACAATTTATATTTCCTTTTCAAGAAGTTTTGTTCAAGTTTGCTTCCCAGATGTGAACATTCATTCACAACTTCAATATTCTCATCGCCGTTTATCCAGTTCTGTTCTCTTTAGATTAGTTCCCCCTTCTATCACCTTTGTTTTGTTCATATTTATTTCAATTCAAGCCAATTGAATCGAAAAACTTGATATTAAGAAGCTAAATTTAAAATCAACCTATATTGAAAATGACCATTGTACTGAATTGGGAATTAAAAATAAATAGTTAGAGAAGCTCGAAGATACAGGCATTTTTTAAAAAGAATTGTAACAGGTGGTGAAATGTGACGTTTTCAATACGATCCAGATCCAAGCGAATTAATTTACGAGTCCAAGAGAAATCCGCAGAGAAATTAGGTCCAAGTGGTCAACAGCTACTACTGAGTATTATCATTGGTGAGTTGAAATGTTTGGTAGACCGTATTCGTCGAGTTAGACATGTGATTGTTAAACGATAATGCACCTTGATATCAATTGTCACTGATTCTTTTACTCAAAATCTTTCTTTTGCTTCGAAGTCTTTTCGTATTCACCCGATTTGACCACCTGCGACAATATTCTATTCTCTAAGTTGCATTTAGCGATGAAATTAAACCGTTTTGAATCAGCTGAAGACATTCATCGGTCAGCAGCAATTTCAACATCATTCCAGCGATCGACATAAAGAAGTAATTTGATGCCCTTCTTGACCAAGCAATTTGTTGTTTTGCTGCTGTGGGAAAATCATCGAATAAATAAAATTATTTTTGTCAAGATTTATTAACTGTTTTATAATTGCGTTATTTCTCGAAATGGTCATGTAAATTGGTTATCAAGATCATGCTATCTCACGCCCTTAGATTATTTTTTGTGCCGTTACATTAAATCTCTGATTTACAGTAATAAATCTCGAACAATTCTTAGCCTTAAATGAAACATTCAAGCCACCATTGCAAGTTTATCACGATATGTGTGAAGAAATAATCGAAAATAGAGTCTCCAGATTGCATTCCACCACACGAAGCCGAGGAGGACATATGAACTATATTTTTTTCAGAACATAATGCCATTATTTGTTTTTTAAGATAAAATAAAAATTTCCGGATTATCACTTGGAGTTACCATTGTGCCTGAGTTTAATGTTCTGACACTCTTATTGAACAACGTTTTATATATACCGGGTGTAAGTCAAACAACTTTCGTAAACTTAACCAACGATCCATTACATCATTTTGAATAAGTTTCCTTAAAACATGTAGCCAAAATGCAACCGTTTCCATTGCAAATTGTTAAGAAAATTCAGTTTGTTTAATTTTTTTTTTAAGGTATTACACAGTTTTCTTAAAGAAAATATAATGTAATATTGTTATAGCCATTTATTCCATGTTTAATGTCGAATTTGAAATTACTAGTTTTCACTATCTCTAATTTTGATGGTAAGTTTCACACCATAACACGTTTTAAAAGATTCACGTCATATTAGGAAACACATGATTAATTGTTTTATTGAATTAAATTTTCAATTGTGCATCATTGTAAGATTATACAGGCCTGATACGATGTTAATCTAACTTCAACTTGTTCGGGAAAAGCCCTGTTACATTTCTAATTTGATTGGTGCTTCTCCGCAAATAAGAAGCATATCATTATATTAGCGTCCAGAAAAAAATTTTCGGTCAACAGGTATCGTAACATCACTGTTAGTCAAGACTACTAGATACTATTTTGTCACCTCCATATTTTGGCTGATGTATGGCTGATTTTTATTTTTCAAAAAATGTTTTAACAATGTTCATTACTTTATTTGTAGTTTATTCGTTAAATAATATTTATTATTTATTATTTCATATTTATTATTATTATTATTATTATTCACGTATGGGCCCTGGTGGACCACGCGAAGTACAATTAGAGGCGTTTGTTGTTGTTAGCCTTCCTTTGTGCCCATACTGATTTCATTCTTTCGCTATGAGCTTGTTTCCTTTCGTCAGACCAAATTGTTCCAGTCTTCCTACATTTTTCTCTCTGGCCAACCTTCCAAACGTTAACCTTGTGTCTGAAACAGCCTCTATCCTGAATTTCACTTTGTGTAATATTTGCTGATCTTAGGTCCTCTTTAATTGCAGCAATCCATTTAATTATTTCTACTTTAGCTTTACTCCTATTTTCATAAAATTCGACTATTTGTCTAGTTAACCTACTCGGATTCATCCGTTTTATGTGTCCGTAAAACTTAAGTCTTCGTTTTCTCATATCGCTATGTATATCTGTGTATTGTTTGATTTCTTGGTTTTCTCGAAGTCGGTATGTTGTGCTATTTATTTGTTTGGGCCCTAGGATTTTTCTTTCCTTCTTTTCAATGTCCTCGATGTCCCTCTTTCTATTCAAAATGAGCGTTTCCGCAGCATATAGACATTCTGGCTTAATAACTGTGTTGTAATGTCTCAGTTTTGTGTTTTTAGATAGGCATTTTTTGTTGTAAATGTTTTGTGTAAGTCACAATGCCGTTTCCATTTTTTGACATCTACCCTTATTGGCCGATTTTCCAACCCATTTTCCATGATTATTTCACCCAAATATTTGAATTGAGAGACTTGTCTGATGTTACCATATTTTGTTTTTAGAAATGGCGTTCTTAGTCTGTTGCAGGTCATGTATTGTGTCTTTTCAAAGGAAATTTAGAGTCCTACATTTTCGGCTGTTTCTTTTAGGATTTATTTATTTTAGTTTTTATTATTTTAGGTATTTTAGGTTTCTTTTATTATTTATTATTTCATATTTATTATATATTATACCATTTATTATTTTCCAAATATGTTTTTACACAAATTTACTTAAAAATTATTTCTTATCATAGTTTTTCGATAGGCGATTTATCAACTTTGAATTTTTTTTTTCACGGAAACCCTTAGGTTTTGACCATTGTTGTAAGGAACTTTTTTCTTTCAAATAATGTGAAGAATCGTTGATTAAATTTACAAAAGTTGCCCTTAGATATTATTTATTTATTTTTTTAGTAAAAGAATCAGTGACAATTGATATCAAGGTGCATTATTGTTTAACAGTCACATGTCTAAGTCGGCGAATACGGTCTATCAAACATTTCAACTCACCAATGATAATACTCAATATTAGCCGCTGACCACTTGGAACTAATTTCTTTGCGGATTTCCCTTGGACTCGTAAATTAATTCGCTTGGATCTGGATCGTATTGAAAACGTCACGTCTATATAGATATATTGGCGATTGTTTTATCCGCGTGAACTGCCAACTATCGGTGACCCATCACTTTAAGGGAAACAGCTTTACAAGCGTAGGAACCCAGGACCTGGTTATGTACTCTTGTTACTTTTCGACAAACAGACCTATTAATGAATTTGAGAAATTATTATATAATCTCGAAACACATATACGCGGAATTAAAAAAAAATAATTATAGGAGGTGATCTAAACGCAAAAACAACCATTTTAAGGTCAAAAACAACAACCTAAAGAAGGTATATTCTGGACGAATGGTTAGAGGCGAACGATCTAATTACGGTGAATGAAGGAGATATTCCTACTTTCCGCGCTGTAACTGGCAGTTCTCTCATCAACATTATCATGGCGTCAAGTGGATTAAGCAAAAGTATTACTAATTGGCGAGTAGAAGTAGTAGTAGTAGTAGTAGTAGTAGTAGTAGTAGTAGTAGTAGTAGTAGTAGAGTAGAGTCCGAAAACCACAATATATGTTTCGAACTCATACAGGGAGAATTGAACAATAAAAGAGAACAGATAAACGAATCCTATCGAGGATGGCGAATATCCTTAGAGACTTTAGAAACTTTTAAGAACAACCTAGCGATAAGTCAAAATAAAGAAAGACTGGTTAGCGAGCCACATGACCTCATTAAACTAATAAAACATGTCTGCAACAAGTATCTCCCAAGAAAGAGACAATCTAAACACGGTCATTCCCCAGTGTATTGGTAGACACCAGAAAATGCTGAAAAGAGAAGACATGCTGAAGAGAGTGGCATAGCCCAAAGAAGATCACTTGTACGTTCTAGAAAACTAAGAGACAACAACAATTACACAAAAGAAATATAAAATACAGGAATATAAAAATATATATATATACAACAAAACAGGAATATAAAATAGTAAAGAATGATCTAAAAAAGCAATATAAATACAGAAGAGCAAAATGTGGAAAGACTTAAGCGAAGAGCTAGAAAATAACATCTGGGGCAAAGGATATCAGATTGTAACAAGAAAATTTAATTTAAAAAGTCATACGACAATAGATAAACGCAAAACACAAGAACAAGTGGATAAACTGTTTCCAAAGCGCCCAGTAACCCCAGTAAGTATGTATAGTAAGACACAGACCTCCTATTACGTACAGACCTATTACGGACAGAACTATTACGCTTTTCACATCAGAAGAAATTATAAATGCAGCAAACAAAATAAAGACAGGCAAAGCTGGAGGGCCAGATCACATTCCTCCAGAGATCGTGAAGGTCGTTACCCTGCATAATCCCTGCTCCATCCATGATATTACCAGTGTTATGAACCAGTGCTTAGCCAAAGACCATTTTCCAGATATAAGGAAGAAAGTAAAGTTAGTTCTAATTCAGAATCCTAGAAAGCAACCGCTAAATTCTAGATCATAAAGACCCATATGCCTAGTGGATGCTACCGGAAAACTTCTAGATTCTAGAGGCGTTGATCAAAAACAAGAAGAGGCCTTTATCATGCAGTGGATGTGGAACACACAACAACCTGCGTCTTCGCCTAAATGAACACTTTTGTTGGTTGCTTGACCGGGAAGGAGCCCCACCTATCCCTTCAACTGGATGTCCGGGGATTCCCTTTCCAACTTACCAAGCCATCATACCTCTACTGTTCACAATTAGATCGACCGAAAGCAGCAATTTAAGAAAAGCGTACAGAATTGGTAAACAGGAAAGATGTCATCTGTATTAATCAATTGGGATGTTTTCCAAATCCAGCTGACTCACCGGACATCGCGTCACTTTTAATGGGAAATCTAATCACGTCCCATTTTATGGTACCTGCTTCTCCTTTATATCATGGATTTATTTGTACCTGACTTTGGACTGGACAATGTAGGAATTTAGTAGTATAACGTAGGAATTAAAATGACAAGATCTAGTCGTCGATTTTGCAAAAATCGAGCTGATAAGTTTTGGTATATATGCGGATTTATTATAGTCACAAGCTAGATCTATATACGAGAATATCAAAAAACTTATATTTTATATTTTAAGTGCCAAATTGAAGATCAAGATAAAAGTTGGGTTCCTCATATTTGCCGTGTAAGTTACCACGTAAATTTGAAGCAGGTGATGCATCGCAGAAAAAATTATATTCCGTTTGTTGTTCTTACGGTGGTTTAAAAGTGAGAGGTATATTGCTAGGGGGGTTTTACAAAGTATTGCTGTTTTTTGTATCCATGGGACAGTAGGGCAACAAAAGAACATTACAGTAAGAAAAACTGGCCTCATAGAACATATAAATGTAAACCCAAAAAAGGAGCTTCTCCCGCCTCTCTATATTTAACTTGGACTAATGAAAAACCTTGTTAAAGCCATGGATAAAGAAGGTAATGATTTCAAGTACCTAAAAGAAATATTTCCTTAATTGAGTGATGCAAGACTAAAAGAAGGCATATTTATTGGACCTCAAATAAGGAAGCTTCTAGGTGATTTTCGTTTTCAATAAAAATTAAATAAGAAGTAATTGGCAGCTTGGAAGTGTTTTATAAATGTAGTGAAAGGATTTCTAGGCAACAAGATATGAAAACTATAAAAACCTCATAGATGAACTCTTGAAAGCTTATGAAATACTAGGGCGTCGCAAGACCAATGCATTTTTTACACCCCCATTTAGTTTTTTTTTTCGGAAAATTTGGGTGCAGTAAGCGACGGACAAGGAGGGAGGTTTCACCAGGACCTATCTATGTTGGGTAATTACTGCTGGTTTTTAAAAATAGATGATGCTGCAGAACACAAAAGGAAAAATATATTACATCTCATGTAATATATCTTTTATTCACGTAATCCTCAGTAATACATTTACATAGATTTAACACGTTTTGCATATTTATATTAAATATATATTAGATTGAAAAAACATGTCTCCTTTTTCCCCAACACCAACCCCCGTAACAAAAAAACTGTATGTATTACTGTAATTAGCTTATCATGTTCTTATCATTAGCTTATCATTTAGGACTACAGAATACTTCATATACACCTATTTTCATCAATGTTACCTCAAAAAACTTTAAATTTGTTGGCCTGGTAAATGGTCATTATATAATAAAGTAAATACATATTTATATAAAACATTTACGATTTTCTTTTTCTTAAAAATTCCTACGAACTTTCCGGATAACCCGATATATCCCTAGATATATATTTTTATACTTAATATTTATTGCATCGTCCATAAAGATTATTTTGTATAACAATATGCGCGAATAGATCTAGCGGTTTAGAATTATATTAATCATTAGAGGAATTTGAAGTTAATTGTCGAAAATCATGACCTTGATATTTGTTTTTTTTTAATGATTTCATATTTGGAGTGGCCTATTTATATAAATTAATTCTAAATGGTAATATCGTGAATAGTTTTTTTCAAACATAACGTGGTCGGAATTTACAATGTTAGGTTACTTTACTATGCTTAATAAGTTTTCGTGTTATGGAGTGAAATCTGATATTTTTTAATGCCTCGCATGAAAAATTTTAGCCAAAATTAATAGTCTCAATTAACACAGGCAAAGTTTTTCGCCAAATAATAATACCAAACTACATACTGTAACACAGACCTTTGAAGAATTAAAATACTATAATTGGGAAACTTTAATCTACCTCCCCTTCTCTCCTCATATTCGCCAAAATTAGCACATTACAAATAGCTTTATATATCCAATTTAAACGAACGATAATATTTTTACATGCAATTTAAAAATAAGTAACATTTGACAGGCATTTTTCAGGTTCGTTATTTATCGAGTCAGTATCATCATCGTCAGTCATCGTCAAGTATCATCGCCGCATTACTATTTTAATAAAAAAAATGTTTGAAGTGGTTCATTTAAATAGATTGCTTTAATTATAAATGATACATAAGTTCGCCATTTTTGAGTTAAGATTTCTATATTCACATTTAAAATAATTAGTTTTAATTATTTTAAAAGGACCAAGCAAAAACCCAAAATTACTAAAATAGCCTACTGGAATGTTACATCACGGAATGGAAAAGATCAAGAAATACTTCTAGACATAAACAAGCATAAAATACACATATGGGGACTCTCAGAAACAAAACGTAAAGCCCAGGGATTGACAATACGAAAACTTATTACACAGTGGAAAACCGAAACAAGAACAAGCCCACTCTGGAGTTGGCATTCTCTTGCATGAAAAATACGCTAACAGAGTAGAATATGTTGATTATGTAAGTGATATGATCTTAAAGGTCACCCTCACTTTTCCCAAGCAGCCACTACATCTTATCAGCATTTATGCTTCAGTTATATATATATATATATATATATATATATATATATATATATATATATATATATATATATATATATATATATATATATATAAAACAGAAATTTTTCATTCGTACTTCCACGTACCTCTGCTCGTCTCAAATCAATCGCCGTCACCATGCCGAGACAAGTACCTCCCAGGACCGGTTTCTAGCCTCACAGCCGTCATCAGCTGGGCTCGAGCTCAACGTAGTGAGCAGCTGAAACGAAACGAACAGAGCAAGACCAAGTCAACTGGTCATATCGATGGCGGGTCGCAATCTCAATGAAACTCGCGCCATCCTACGGTGAATGTTCGCGGCAGTCAAAAACTACACGACACATTCTTCCCACAACCTTGGATGTAGGTATAAGGTTTGCTCAAAAGATAGCGTAGTGGGGCCGTGGAGAGAGATATTTGAAAAACTGAAATTTGTTATCCGTACTTCCACGTATATATATATATATATATATATATATATATATATATATATATATATATATATATATATATATATATATATATATATATATATATATATATACCAAGAGAGGAATCAGTTCATTTTTACTGAGAACTATAAAACACCACCAACAAAATGGAAAAATCATATTATTCGAAAATGTTCAAGCCCGAGTCGGTTCAGAGAAAATAGCTGGAACCAAACACAAATTTAACGAACCTATAATGAAGGAAAATGAAGACAGATTAATTGACTTCTGCGCCAGAAATGAGCAGTGTATAAATAATACATATTGTCCGCACAAAGTTCAACATAAATGCATATTCTGCAACACTAGAAATCAAAAATCTATTATCGACTATTTAATAACAAACAAATTCATCAACCCTAACGAAATGTTTAACGTGAATAACGGGTCTTTCGAATTGAGCGGTATTTTTAATTCTTGAAAAAAGACAGATGGTGTTGTGAATTTGCCTAGTACTAGTCTCATTTCAGAAGTGTAATTAATGTATGACATTAATAAAAATGGAGTCGTACACAATACAACAACGCTTTAAATTTGTTGAATTATTTTATGAAAATGGGCGTTGGGTGAAAAATGTTTTTAGAAAATGACGTTACGGTTTACACAATTGTCCAACTGAAACCACTATGAATGGAATTGTTTAAAAAATTCAAGAAAGTGGTTCAGTTGAAGATAAAAGAAGAGCAATATATAGTTGTACTGGTCGTTCATAAGATCATATTGATTTGGTACGTGAAAGTGTTGCAGAAGACCAAGAAATTTCAATTAGTCGACCTTCACAACAAGTTGGACTCAGTGAATCCACAACATGGCGTATTTTGAAATTGGTGGCTATGTTAATAAACAAAATTCGGGGTGAGGAAAATCTACGATTGATTCATGAAAACCTTTACATCCTAAACGAGTCACTGTTTGGTGTGCATTATGACCAGGAGGTGTAATTGGGACGTATTTCTTTCAGAATGCTACTGGTGAAGATGAAACTGTGAATGGTGTTCGATATCGTGAGATGATAACCGGGTTTTTGTGGGCTGAATTGAATAATATTGATCTGGAGAATATGTGGTTCCAATAGGATGGCGCTATATCGCACTCTGCTAATGAAACAATTAATTTATTGAGAGAAAAGTTTCTTGTGTGAGGTATTGCAAGAAACGGCGATGTTAATTGGCAACCAAGATCATGATTACGTGAAAAGCCAGCTCTATAAAAACAATCCACAATTGATTTCCAAACGAAAGGATGAAATTATTCGACTCACTGTGAGATAAAGCCACGGTTATGCCTAAATGTCATCTAAAATTTTGACAAAAGAGCGGAGGTCTGTAGAGCTGCAAGAGGTGGTTATTTGGAAGATATTTTATTTCGTGTTTAAATGTCATACACTAACTGTCATATGCTTCAATTATCAATAAAAAGTTTTTTTGTAATCAACGCAAATTCTGTGTATTATTCAAGAATTTTAAAAACTGCTCAATTTGAAAGCCCCTTGGTAACCTCGGAAAATATAGACACAAACCACAATCAAGCCCTAGGAATATTTATTATAAAAAAGCACTTGAAACCAAGGCCAAAGGGAACAATAATTGAAAAGTACAACTTGGAGTTCTTAGATAACGATAGCACAAAAAAATTCTACAAGAAAAAACTAATATCAAAAAGCATAATCCAAAGTAATACAAATATATTATAACAAAATCATAATAACTATATACGAGGCGGCCAATATATCAATAGGAATAAGAAAACCCAATTTAATCTTGCAAAATAAGGCCAAACCTTGGTTTAATCAAGATGTGAAAAGATTGGCTGAAGAAAAAAGTGCTACTTGTTACTTGCTCCGATAAATACAATGAAACAAGAAACAGAGTTAACTCAGCAATTAGGCAAATCGAATGAGATTACTGAGAAGAAATTACAAATGATATGGACGCGATCTTTATGGAGCTCAGAGAAAAGTATGGAAAATGTCGAAAAGCAAGAAACCTGTGAATGAGTTCATGCAAACCCAAAAAAAGTATGGTAAAATGGGAAACATATTTTAAAAAACTCTACGATAATATTGAGCGTGAAGAAAACCAAATCCAGGCAACAAATGACAAAGCAGCAGAAATAGTAACAATCACAGAAGATCAAGTTCAAAGGATGAAAAAACTGAAAACACGTAGCTTCAAAAGCAGATGGTATCCCTAACGATCTTTTAAAATACGGTAGCGAAATCTGAAATAATTAAGTCCAACCAACATACTGGCATATAAGCATCACCGTACCTATTTTTATAAAGGATAAAAAACAATTCCGAGAATTACAGAGGAATAACCTTATGATGTACCACCATAAACAGACTATACAAAACAAAAATAAAAACCAAGAATTCTGGAAAATTGATAGACGATTGATGTTTTATTCGTAAAAAGATAAATAAGCGAAAAACCTAGATTTTAACTACCTGGTCTACGAATGTTTCATAGATCTAACGAAGGCACTTGACAAAGTCCAGCTCCCTGATATTATACATATACTAAATAAAAACAAATCGCATCATCGATCATAAACATCACTAATACATTGAATAAGTATACAACTAATAAAACATTAAACTAACTACACACACTTCTCATAAACACTAAAGCACTTCTCATAAACACTAAAATAAAAGGGCAGAGTGATAGCCCCATTCTATTACTATTCAACCTTAAAATGTACGAAATTACACAGGAAGTGAAAATTATGAATAAAGGGTATATATTGAATGACGAACCAATAAGGATAATATGCTATGCGGATGATGTGGTAATTTTAACAGAAACAAAGAACGACTTACAGCGACAGCTGTAGAAATTCCATGAAACTAGTAAAAAAGTAATGAATTTTCGTTACGTAGGAACTGAAACATCAAGTAGCCATGAAGCTGTTGTGTGCTCCACATGAGATTGTGGAACCCAGCGGTTAGGGTGTATAACTCCCGACTACTATTGTCACACTGGACGCAGTCCAAAGAAATCAAAAACTACTTTTAAAAGTCATGCGACGAACAGTCGGCGAAATTATGGATTGCTTGTTTGTGGATAGGGTGTCTCTATTCTTGATGAGAGAACATATGTCGGTACCATGATGAGTCTAACCACCAACAGACAAAACATGAGCCCTCCAATGTTAGGGATGGGTGGGGCCCCTTCCTGGCCAAGCAACTAACAGAATTCTCATTTGGTCGGAGACGCAGATTGTTGAGTATTCCACATGAGATTGTGGAACCCAGCGGTTGGGGGTGTATAACTCACGACTACTGTTGTCTCATTGGACGCAGTCCAAAGCAATCAAAAACTGCATTTATAAGACATACGACGACAAGTCGGCGAAATTATGAGTTGTTTGATTGTAGATAGGGTTTCCCTATTCTTGACGAGAGAGCATATGTCGGTGTCATGATAAGTCTAACCATCAACACGCGCCACCAGTGGTGCGGCTGATATTTAAATTCTGGAATTAACCCCTCCATTCTTAACCACTGAACCGTCATGGTTCAAACCTTTAATTCAAAGTACAAGATGAAGCGTTCTAGTAATTACAAAATTACCCCAGGAGATAAACAATCCACTGTCAGCTTTGCTGGTACAACCATACTTTGGGATTCTGGGGCCTCCGGGCTTAAACGCAAGGAATCGAAGACCTCTGGTTAACGTCTGAAACCGAAAACAAAAAACTTTCTTTGGGACGGTAAATATCAACCCTCTCCTGCGCCCAGGAAAACGACACGAATTGGGGCGAACATTGAATCAGCAAAAAATTCAAATTTTAGCTTTGCAAGAAACCAGGTTGACAGATGATAACACCTTGGACTTTGGCAACCACAGACTTTTTAAAAGTAAAACGGACAAAAGAATACTCAAAAATACACCACATCTCGGTGTTGCTTTCGCTATGTCAAAAAACATTCTTGGTTCTATAACTAATGTCCAGTCAGTAAATAATCGACTTATGATACTATCCCTCAAGTGCGCTAACAAAAACTATACATTAATGAACGCACACCTCCCAGTTAACGAAGAAAATAAATCTAATCCTGAAAAAGTAAATAAGTCCTGGGAAATTCTGGAAAAGACTATTTCTAAAATTCCCTCTAACCATGTAAAAATCCTATTGGGTGATTTCAGTGCCCAACTAGGGAAAAAAGAAAGTACCCAAAAACAGTCGGCAGTTTTCCGGCTCATAAATGGACTAACAATAATGGCAGAAGATTGGTTGATCTATGTTCGCAGTTTAATCTAAAAATAATGTCAATCCATTTTAAAAAGAAAATAAAAAAACAAAAGACCTGGAGGTGCCCAAACACGTACATGGATTAATTTCAAATTGACCATGTTGCCATTTCGTACCCCAATTATAAAAAGATTTTGAAGATTTTGAAGCCAGGAAAGGAGCTGACATAGACACGGATCACTTCTTGACTAGAATCAGACTTAGCTTAAAACCTCGAAAACTTATTCAAAAGAGACTGCTAATACCAAAGTTCGACCTTACGAAAATAAAACCAACCCTAACAGAAGAGTTTGATAAACAATCAGCACAGAACTGGCACGAATTGAGACAAAAAATTATTAAAACAGCCCTAAAGTTGGTCCCTTTACAAAAACGTAGAAAACCTCCGTGGTGGGATGAAATTTGCGAGCATACTGCTTGCTTTTTCCAACCCGTTTTCCATTATTATTTCACCCAAATATTTGAATTGAGAGACTCGTCTGCAGTTACCATATTTTGTTTTTCGAAATGGTGTTCTTAGTCTGTTGCGGGTCATGTATTGTGTCTTTTCAAAGGAAATTTGGAGTCCTACCTTTTCTGCTGTTTCTATTAGGATGTGAATCTGGTTTTGTGCCGTTAATACAACGAGCCAAAATTGCTAGATCATCAGCAAACGCCAAACAATCTATTTTGATGTTGGTTCTCCCCAGTTTAATGGGCTGGTCAATATTTAAGGCCGACTTTTTTTTTACGCCACTCCTGTATTACTTTTTCTAGAACACAGTTAAATAAGAGTGACGAGAGTCCACCTCCTTATCTTACTCCAGTTTTAATTTCAAAGGGCTCTGAGATGTCACCCATGAATTTAATTTTTGACCTTGCTTTAATAATTGCCAGCGTTTTCAGATCTAGCCCTTGTTCTTTCAAGATTTGGAATAAAGATTCGCGGTCAATAGAATCATATGCTTTTTTGAAATCCAGAAATGTACAGACCAGATTTTTATTGTACAGTTTTTGATGTCTTAGAATCAACTTTAGATTCAGGTTCTGTTCAGGGTAGGATCTGCCTGGTCGAAAACCTGCTTGATATTCACCAATTTTAGATTCTAACTGCCCCTGTGCTCTGTCTAATAGACATTGAGATAGAATCTTGTAACAAACTGGGAGAAGAGATATCCCTTTGTAGTTGTTTACATGCGTTCTATCGCCTTTCTTGTGTAGTGGATGGATTAGAACATCTTTCCAATCTTCCGGAATCCGTTCGGTTCGCCAAACTTCTTGTAGAATTTTGGTTATTTCCTTGATTGTACCTGGACCAGCGGATTTCAAAGGTTCAGCAGTGATTCCACCTTCACCAGAAGCTTTGTTATCATTCATTCGATTTATTTGGTTCATTCGGAGGTAATGAATATGGGTTTGTTTGTTTGTTTAGGGTTTAGTGTTGGTAATTTGTTTAAGGACAGTTTAGTAGTTGTTCAAAATATTTCGCAAGTTCTTTGCAATTGTCTTGGTTATTTGGGGTTGATAGCCTGTTAATTTAGTTTTAAATGTTTTGTAAAAGTTTCGGATGTTATTTTTTTGGAAATTTTTTTCTATTTCATTAAGTTGATTGTTTTCATATTTTCTTTTAGTTTGTCTAATTAACTTCGACGTTATGATTTATTTCTGTTTTTTGGCTGTACCAATCTTTGAATGCTTTACTTCGGCTTAATACTGCTTGCTCGCAAATTTCATCCCACCACGTAAAGGAACTAACTTTAAGGCTGTTTTAATAATGTTTTGTTTCAATTCTTGCCAGTTCTGTGCTGGTTGTTTATCAAGCTCTTCTGTTAGGGTTGGTTTTATTTTCGTAGGGTCGAATTTTGGTATTAGCAGTCTCTTTTGGATAAATTTTCGAGGTGTTAAGCTAAGTTTGATTCTAGTCAAGTAGTGATCCGTGTCTATGTTAGCTCCTTTCCTGACTTGAACATTCAAAATCTCTTTATAATTGGGGTTATATAATGGCAACATGGTCAATTTGAAATTCACCCATGTACGTGTTTGGACACCTCCAGGTCTTTTGTTTTGTTATCTTCTTCTTAAAATAGGTTGACATTATTTTTAGATTAAACTGCGAACATAATTCAACCAATCTTCTACCACTATGGTTAGTCCATTTACGAGCGGGAAAACTGCCGACTGTTTTCCTGTACTTTCTTTCTTTCCCTAGTTGGGTGTTGAAATCACCCAATAGGATTTTTACATGGTTAGGGGAAATTTTAGAAATAGTCTTTTCCAGAATTTCCCAGGACTTAATTACTTTTTCAGGATTAGATTTATTTTCTTCGTTAACTGGGAGGTGTGCATTGATTAATGTATAGCTTTTGTTAGCACACTTGAGGGATAGTGTCAAGTCGATTAGTCACTGGCTGGACATTAGTTATAGAACCAAGAATGTTTCTTGAGATAACGAAAGCAACACCAAGATGTTGTGTATTTTTGAGTATTATTTTGTCCGTTTTACTTTTAAAAAGCTTGTAGTTGCCGCATTCCAAAGTGCTATCATCTGTCAATCTGGTTTCTTGCAAAGCTAAAATTTGGATTTTTTGCTGATTCAACGTTCGCCCTAATTCGTGTAGTTTTCTTGGGTGCAGGAGATAATTGATATTTACCATTCCAAAGAAAGTTTTTGGTTTTGGTTTCAAACGTTGGCCAGAGGTTACCGAAGATTTTGCATTTAAGCCCTGACGCCCCAGAATCAGAAAGTCCGGTTGCACCAGCAAAGCTGGCAGAGGATTGTCTACCTCTTGAGGTAATTTTGTAATTACTAGAACGCTTCATCTTGTACTTTGAATTAAAGGTTTGAACCATGACGGTTCAGAGGTTAAGACTGGAGGGTTCCAGGGGGAGGAGTTCCAGAATTTAAATATCAGCCGCACCACTGGTGAACAGACGCTGACCACTCAACTGCTTGATACAAGTCAGACGCTAAGTGGATTTAGTTTATTTTTACCTTGGTTCGGGGCTGCTTATTTTGAGATATTCGCAGCTGTCCATTAATATCTAATGGAACTTTCAGTATCCACCACCCGTGACCCGTTCAGTGCCTTAGGTGAGGTATACTGGATATATATATATATATATATATATATATATATATATATATATATATATATATACATAACAGGGTTAGTCCAATAAATATCGGGACTAATTTATTTCTGACAAGGGGAAGGGGTGGGCGGTGGTTTTTATAAGTGATATCGGAGGTGGCTGATGTCAGGTAACCTGGGAAACCTGGCTCAGTTGTCTCCGAACCTTTGGAGTGTGTAGATCGTGCAAGAAGTGAACGTGGGTTTTAAGTTCGCGTCGAGAGTTAAGATGCAAGAAAACATCGACCAGCGATGTGCCATCAAATTTTCCGCGATATTGAACATAACCGCTACGCAGATTTTTCGCATGAGGCTTGCAAGGACGAAGCCATATTCAGAACCTGTCTTTTTGAGAGGCATAAAAGATTGAAAGGAGGCCGGAAAAACCTTGAAGACGAACAACGCGCTGGACGTGCGATCTCGGCCCGAACTAAAGAAAATCTAACAAGTGCGAAAATTTCTGAACTCTGGTCGTCGGTTAAGTAATCGTTTGATGGCACAGGAGTTGAATTTACAGAAATCAACTGTGAATTCAATTGTAACCGATGTCACCGAACACTGTCAAAGCTTCACTCATATCATTAAAATATGGTGTATCATTAAAGGTGATAAATTCTCTAGAGGATTAAGAAATCTTAAATGCATATAAAGTTTAAATGTAAACAAGTGTGTATAATATTTTGACGCCTAAAAAGGTAGCCAACTATTAATAATTGTTTTATATTCTGATGAAAGTCAATAAAACTTTTTCGTTTTTCCAATATTTTAACTTGTGTTTGAAAGAAATCAATTTTTTTTTTTAATTTCTATGGTGTGATTAACACTTTGATAATGACAAGGGTCATGTCTCCAATTCGTTTAAAGTTACCTGCAGCTGGAGGTACATTGCTATTCGATACATTTTCTATCAGCAATAAATCTAAGCATCTAACAGGCCCGTGTCACTATTGCCGGCTATTCTAAAGACTGAACTGTTTGACGAGTTGTATGCGGTCTGGTTATATCATACCGTTGAAAAATGAAATTTGGGTGAGCTTACAGATACACTCTATAGACAGGTTGCAATATTTTGATTACGTAATAAGTTGCATTTTAAACTTCCTCTAGTGGTTACCAGGCGTGTCCAAGCGTAACAAACACTCATTACGCCATAATTCCTAGAGTGACAGCATTATCTCGTTTTAATGAATAATGTTCTCGAAAACGTCTGACCCTGACCATAAACACCTAAACAAAATCTAGACTCTTCTCTAAAACAAACCGAATCTCATTCCTATTTAATTATTATTTAATTTCCAAATCCTATTTAATTCCAGCTCAGCGCCATTCTAACGACTAACAGGAAGTACCCAATAGAAACGACAAATTTGGCAATTGGATGTAGCAACATAAAGAAAAACAAACAAAAAGAGCATCAGTTTTTCGGTGCAATATACAATGAATATATTTACAGTTTCATTTAAATACGTATACTGGGTGTTGCTCTGTAGTACAATATTCCCAGTGTAATAAAAACAGCTTATGACGATACGATAATGTAAAATATAGGATGTCCCAATAGGTACTTCGAGATATTTTTTTTAAATAAAATTAACAATTTGAGAAAAATAACATGCTTGTTTATTTTATCAAAAAGTAGGGACAGGGCATTTATGTTTTAAAAATAATATTCTCCAAATGTCTACCTCGGCCGTTTCTACAGATGGCCATTCTTTACGTAAAATTATCACTAACAATTCGGCATAATGCGGTACACTTTCACCAATAACTTGACGCATGTTTTGCGTTAGATCATTGAACCTCTGTAGATTGTTTGCGAACTTTATCACTGAGGGAGCATCACAAGAAAAAGTCGACGCGGTGATGATCATGCAGGCCACCGAATATCACCATTTCGAGAAATAAGGCGGCCAGGAAAACTGTGTCCCTAACAAATTCTAAGTTTACCTCGCCCTATGAAACGTGGCTCCATTTTGAAAGAACATGCTGTTAAGGTGCATATTATCCAATTGGGACCATAAAAAGTTTTAAACGTTTTAAAAAGTTTAATGTTTAACATAATGAAGTGGTGTTCGCCATTAACATTTGCCGTTTCGCCATCGTAATTTTCATGGAAAAAAACACTATAAGCACTCCAACCCATAATACACACAACACTGCTACCCGAAGAGGATGCAAAGATTCTTGTGCAATCATTTGAGGATTTTATCTTCCCCAAATCCTATAATTTAGCTTATTCACGTAACCTGTGCGATGGCAATAAGCTATTTATTTATAAAATTAGCTAACGTACGGCGATGCCCTGCCTGGTCTGGTGGTTTTAAATGGGATTTCTAGATGACACATGCGAGATATAAACTTTCTCCATTAAGTCGTTGAAAAATGGCACTAAATTAAAATCCCAAAGTACCGATTGCGACACCCTTTATAAAACTGAAAAGCACAGAAAAACAAAAGGAAATCAGATTAAACCTGTAGCGAAAAATTAACCGAACAAACTTATTTGCCAACCCAATATTGAGCAAAACTTTAACATATTTGATAAAAAAAATGCCATGCTATTACTTGGATGGCATGGTTTAAATGGATGGAATAGTTTAAAACATGAATCATAATATAATTTTTAGATTTAATTAAAAAAAAATATTTAATTAAAAAAAATAGCGTCTATAAAACTCTGAACTAGATTTACTATTATCAAAATATATTTTTTTAATACGTGATAGTGGATATTGTACAGAATTAACACGCCAGTCATCATAAAAAATACAAATTGTGCAAAACAATTACTAATTGTTTACATTCTAGTTTGCCTGCGTTCAAAGTTATTCGAAAATTTAAAAACCTTATACCCGGATACAATAAAATTTGTTTTCATAAACAAACATTTCATTTACATGCTACATATACGTAATTTATTTTTTGTTTTCCAACTTTGTTAGATTAAATTTCCTTTTAATACGCCATGCAGAATTTTTATTTATATGTGCAAATTAATATACAGTGAATCCCAAAATTATTCGAATGTTCTATTTTAAAAATCATTCCAGCAGTTCCAATTTACGTAAAAAAAAATTTTTCTTCCCATATATTTTACCGCTAAAGTTCCAAAATCATCGGTTTAATTTTAAGAGTTTAAGAAAAACAAATAAATATTGTTTTTATACATCTCAAAAATATTTGGACACAAACAAAAAAATAAATCTGGATCAATCATATTATCACTAATCTTATTAAGGTAATCTTCAAATTTTGTTTACTAAAAATAATAATTGGCAGACTCGAAGGAACATCTTAAATTGGGTCGTATCCCAAATAAAAATAGTTTTGAAAATAAACAATTATTGCTTTTTTTTTTGAAAAGAGAAATTTCTACTGAAAAACTGGGCAAATGCTTCAATTAAATAGAAGTACAAAAATAAGGATACAATCTTTCCGAAGAAGCAAACGGGCCGTCCGAAATTATTACCAGGTATGTAAATATAAAACCATAATTTTTGTATCGAAAATACACGGATTCAAGATAATTTTTTGTAATTACAGCTAAATGAAGTAATAATAATGCAATCCTCTTGAAAGTTGTGCATCACTCTCAAAATCATTCTTCTGCTACTCTTGTGATTTCTTGGCGAATAGAAACTTTCAGTTCTTGTATCATGCATGGTTTGTTAGAGTAGACTTAAGGTTGTGAGGACCCCACAAAAAGTCGCATGCAGACAAGTCTGGAGAGCGCGGGAGTCAAGAATGTTGTCAAGACATTGATGTTGATGAAATATTTATCGAACACATTCCATTGATGCTCTCGCCATGTGAGTTGTGGCACCGTCTTGTTGGAACCACAGTTCTCCCATGTTTACTTGTCGTTGTTGAAGTTGTAACAGAAAATGTTGCAACATTTCAACATAACCGAAGCCGAAGTTACTAGTACTGTTCTTCCCTTCATCATTATTATTACGGCATCAGAGTCATCAGTAAAAACGGCGCGCATTCTGGAACAAAACTATGTGTTTTTTCGGCCAGCTGTTGCACAATCTGAAGCTTGGCGCCTAGTGGAACGCTGGGGGTTAACAAGAACCGCCCTTCTCACTGTTTCTACTGTCTACGGTCTATTTGTTTCTATTGTCTGGTGTTCGAACGGCACGTGGAAAGCCAGGTGGTTTCCTCTTCATGACATATGCGGTAATTCGAAATGCTTCAACCCATCGGAGTATCGTGTTTCAATCTGGAATTGGCCGGCGTTCAACGTTGAACTATCGACGGAAAAGACGTTGCTCGGTAACTACAGAATCACTGTTTCTAAAAAACTGACGACGACAAACAGGATGCAGATGTCACCGGTGCTATGCTTAAGACTGCATTCCCTGAACTAACCGTTGGCAGCGTGGAGTGGTAGTCACCTCTCTGTAAAATAATAGTCGTTCAAAAAACATGCTTTTCCTCTGCGCCACCCTATATATTTTAAAAGGATTTCCTGAACAAATACAGCATATTTCAGTCTGTTTACGATATAGATTAATACCTAATTAAATGATTACAAAATATTAAATATACGGTAGGACAAAACGATAGGAACTTGTTTATTCTGTTCTCTTCTTCTCTTTGAAATGCTACAGAGAGTAATTGAGCCATGACCTCCTTGAACCTTCGCCTCCAACTGGGTCGATCTCCAGCAGTTCCTTTCCAGTTCTTGGTGTGCTAGACTAACTGAAAAATTCGCGGAGTGAAAATATAATAAAACAAGTTAATAGTTGAAAAAATTACTCTATTCTTCCGTATATTCCCCCTTAATGCAATGCACCAAACTGATCCAAAAAGTTTGAGTAATACTAGCCTGTTATTGTTTCACCGGTTTGAAGGTAATTAATGAACAAAATGCTTTTTGCATCTCAAAAAATTGATGCCATCACCTTTTTGGTCGATTTTAACCACTTTAGCTGCTTCAGAGCTGAACAAGAGGGCTCAGTCTACTCTGCGGTTTGTTGCCGCAGTTCAGAATCATAGTGGTAAACCCCAGTATCATCCATAGTTACAAAACAACGTTTAAAAATGGCTTTTGATCAGAATTTAACAAATGCCGCACCCATCTTCAGTTAAGATTATCATGGCCTTAGCAATTTCACTCAAAGTCAATTGTCTATTATCCATAACCATATCATGTATAGAATTAATTATTTGTTCAGTAGTTGCACTTATTGGATGTCCAGATCGAGGATCATCATCCAGGCTTGTACAACCACGTTGAAACTCACATGCCCACTTATAAACCATTGTTTTTAAAGAAGCAGATTCCCCTAATACATTCACTACTTCACTATGAATTTCCATTGCCTTTAAACTTTGTTTTACAAATAATTTAATCGCTTGCGCGATTTTCAATATATTCCATTTTAAAAAATAACACTGATACGTTTAATTTAAGCTGCTGTTTTTGTACGAATTAACTGACAGATCATTAAAACTTCACATGTTCTATCGGTAACTTTTCAATTAGCTTAGTAAAGTGGTTCTTCAGCATCTTTTTTTACATTGTCCATGGTCTACCTTCTTTTCTGTTAAATCCTATTCACCCCTCCATTATTTTCTTCTTTCACTGAGTCGCTGAATCCTCACATAGTTTACAATATCCAGATCTTTGAACAATTGCTTGAATTCGAAGTTATTCCTGATCTTCCAAATTCCATTGTCATTCACAGCACCAAAAATTCTTCTGAGTACTCTTCTTTTAAATACTGCAAGCATTTATTTTGCTTCCTTTGTAAGGGTCCACCGCTCGCAGCCATAAGTGAGTGACCAAATGTGAGTTATATAGATCCTAAGTTTTATATTCCTTTGAATATGCCAAGATCTTAGACAGAATGCAGGGAGTAAGTAACTTTCTAAGCCTTTCTAATACGATTTCTGATATCTCCCGTGATACTGTTTTAGTAAAGTTTGCGTCCCAGATACGTAAATTCCTTTACCACTATATATTATCACCAATTATCCAGTTCTGTTCTCTTCTTGTCATATGTTTCTCTTAATGATTTTTTCGATCGGGTTAATACGTTTAGGTCACCTGCGTTTCTCTTTATTTATCATTGTATCATTTGCGTCTATGTCTGTTTTGGTGATGACTTTGTTCAGTACTATGTTAAACAAAACTGATGCCAATCCAGCCTCTTGTTGCAAACGTTCTCCGATCTCAAATTTCACCGTTATGTGATTTTTACTGCTGCCTTGAAATTAAGAATCCTCATCCGGGTTAATTTAACAAGCTTAGTTGGTATTGCCATTTCCTCGTTTCGTTTCGGTCGTTTGCCTGAAACATCTGACATAAGGAATATCAAATTGGGTTGTTTTCTCCATTATTTGACGGATTATGAATAATTGATCTATTGTTGAGCGTCCCCTTCGAAATCCTGCCTGATATTCACCCATTTCTTCTTCGATACATGGTACCATTCTCGACCTTACTATGTTTGTTAGAGTTTTATAAGCAGTACAATGATATGCCGCGATAGTTCTCGCATTTCAGTATATTTAATGTTTTATGAATACGGTATATTACCGCATGCTGCCACTCTTTGAACTGGCTTATGAACATTTAGTTTCTAATGTCAAGAAACTGACTTCTTGGATCAAAACAATAATTATTTCCTAATTATAAATAATATATTTTTTGAACAAGAAAATAAATTGGTTAAATAATAATATTCATATAATAATATTTATATTATATTAAAGCAACATTAACTAACACAAGGTCAAAAGTTAAATTCATGGGTGACATCTCAGAGCCCTTCGAAATTAAAACTGGAGTGAGACAAGGGGATGGACTCTCGCCACTCTTATTTAACTGTGTTCTAGAAAAAATAATACAGGAGTGGCGTGAAAAAAAGTCGGCCCTGAATATTGACCAGCCCATTAAATTGGGAACAACCAACATCAAAATTGATTGTCTGGCGTTTGCTGATGATCTAGCAATTTTAGCTCAAGATATATTAACGGTACAGAAACAGATTGAAATCCTAAAAGAAACAGTAGAAAAGGTAGGACTCCAAATTTCCTATGAAAAGGCACAATACATGACCTGCAACAGACTAAGAATAACATTTCTAAAAACAAAATATGGTAACATCAGACGAGTCTCTCAATTCAAATATTTGGGTGAAATAATCATGGAAAATGGGTTGGAAAAAGCGGCCAATAAGGGTAGATGTCAAAAAATGGAAACGGCATTGAAACTTACACAAAATATTTACAACAAAAAATGCCTATCTAAAAACACAAAACTGAGACATTACAACACAGTTATTAAGCCAGAATGTCTATATGGGGCAGAAACGCTCATTTTGAATAGAAAGAGAGACATCGAGGACATTGAAAAGAAGGAAAGAAAAATCATAAGAAAAATCTTAGGCCCCAAACAAATAAATAGCACAACATACCGACTTCGAGAAAACCAAGAAATCAAATAATACACAGATATACATAGCGATATGAGAAAAAGAAGACTTCAGTTTTACGGACACATAAAACGGATGAATCCGAGTAGGCTAACTAGACAAATAGTCGAATTTTATGAAAATAGGAGTAGAGCTAAAGTAGAAATAATTAAATGGATTGCTGCAATTAAAGATGACCTAAGATCAGCAAATATTACACAAAATAAAATTCAGGATAGAGGCTGTTTCAGACATAAGGTTGACGTTTGGAAGGTTGGCCAGAGAGAAAAATGTAGGAAGACTGGAACAACTTGGTCTGACGAAAGGAAAAAAGCTTATAAGGAAAGAATGAAATTAGTATGGGCGCAAAGGAAGGCTAACAACAACAAACGCCTCTAATTGTACTACACGTGGTCCACCAGGGCCCATACGTGAATAATAAAATAAATAATAATAATAGTCATATACTAATAATATTCATATAATAATAAATATCTTGGATGGAGATAGTAAAATTTGTACTGTGAAAAAGCTTTGTTTTTGATAGAATAACAATAAGTTATTGATAGAAAAAAATTGCAATTCTAATCCAGTTCTCACTATTCTATAGAAGCGAAAATAAATCAATCATGGGACGTTCAAAATGTTAACGCCTTGTGAGAAAAAAACAATTTTTATAATTGCACAAGCGAAGAATGTCGATTTCGGAAATTTTTCGAAGTAGGAGTCGACACGTTATTGCTAATTTGATTAAAGATGCTAAAGGGTTCTGAAAGAAAAATATTATTAGAAGACCCTCTGAACTGACAGACAGAGAAAAATGTGTAATATTACACATCGATTATAATAACACACAGACATCTCGTCGGATTGCCCATAAAGCAGGTGTGATTACCAACATTCAAAACGTGAGAAGAGTCCTTCAATCAACTTCCCATGTTTAGAAGAAAATGAAGACTACCCCACCTTTCAAAGATGCTCATAAAGAACATCGGAAAAAGTTCATTCGCGAACATGTTCATTGGGTTAAAGAATGGAAGCATATGTTTTCTTACGGAAAGAAACTTACTTAATCTGAACGTGTCGGACGGTTGCTTTTATTACTTCTATGAATTCAGAAAGAAAGAAAAAAACATTTTTATCGAAGCAATAAATGGCTGGTACAAGCGTCAGAGTTTAGGAGGGCATCGGATATTAAAAAACAGTGGCATCGTGTTCAGTTCTAGCCAAATGAACAGCCAGAACCACTTAAATTTGATTTATACACAAGTAGGGACAGGTTTAGAAACAATGCCAAACGATAATTTTTTATAAAGTTTGTATTTCATTGGCTCACTGGCGCGGGGTGCATGCCAATCGATAGCCCGCCCTTTATGAATTTCGTTGTTTGAAACGTTTCTCGGGAGCAAAAGGTGCATTGTGTGTACGAGAATTTTACAAAAACAATGATTCGGCGACTGTAGCGCAGAGAAAGCTCTGCAGTCATCATAGTTTGCGCAACATTAAAGATGTGCCACGTGTTCCCCTCATCAGGAAATAGATTAAGCAGTTTGAAAATACCGGTTCAACTATGGATAAACGTTAGTTCGGGTGACCAAGGTGATCACGAAGTGGCGAAAATGTGGAAATTGTAAATCAGTCCATTCGGGACAATTCGGACATTTCCGTTCGTAAGCGAGCGCATACTTTAAATGTGCTTCGATCATCATTGCACCGCATTATGTGCAAGGACTTAAAACTGCGCCCATACAAAATTCAACTGGTGCAACAGTTAAAGCCGTAAGATGCTCGTCAGAGGTTTCGATTCCTTAATGAAAAACATTGTTTTCGGATAAGGCTAATTTTCCATTCCAGAACTGTTCTTACTGGAGTGTAACGTACCCGAAACACAAGCATCAAAACCCCTACATTCACCTACAGTCAATGTATGGGTTGTAACGTCAGCACAAGGAATAATCGGCCTGTACTTTTTTGAAGACGGCAGGGGTCGCGCAGTTACCGTCAATTCAGAGCATTATGTGAAAATGTTGGGCAATTTTTTGGTACCTGAACTGCGAAACTTTCCTGGTTATAATCAAAGAACGTGGTTTCAGCAGGACGGAGCAACGTCACACACTTTCAACACGTTTCTGCGGCGAGTTCATAAAATTTCCCCACACAAATTGATCTCCAAGATGTCCTATGGACTTTTTCTACGTCAATGAACCGGGTTCTTTGGTGCAGTTAAAAGAGAATATCCAACACAAAATGGCAGCCATTACAGAGATTATGTGACGAGCCGTCCTAAGGAAGTATGCTGTTTGTTTAGATGAGTGCCGTGAACGTGAATATTTATATTTGGATGACATTCTTTTTAAAAAGTAATTTCTTAAAATGTTTGTTTCACTAATTAATACAGGTTTTTTTTATGAACGTCTCTCTTTTATTTATATCGCTATATCAAAAAGAACTTTCTTTTGGAAGGGTTGTATTTCAGTAAAACAATGCTCACGTGAATACGGGTCGGGTGGTTAAGGAGTATTTGGAACGGGAGAATATCGGCATTTTAGGCTGGCCAGCAAGATCTCCAGATCTAAACATTATCGAAAAAGTTTGTAAACATTATCGAAAAAGTTTGGACACAGTTAGCCAGAGAAGTGCAAAAAAGTTCGAGGCAATTTCAAACTCAAGAGGAATTAAAAGGCAACTGAAGAAGAATGGACTTCCTCAAAATAATATCAAGCATCTTTATGAAACTCCCAACTTCCAACACCTCAGATTCCAATAAATCTGTATAATGAATTAATAATTCGAATAAAGTTATTTTGGAAAAATTGAAAATCTAAAAGTAAAGTTTTAGAGTTAAAGGCGAATCAGCAACTGAGAAGGCTAATTAGCGACTAGGCCTACAGCTTAACGTGGGTTCCGAACCACGGTCATCGGTTACCGAAAACCTCGGGCTATTAATCCTTGGTTTTGTGCTTAACTATAAGCATCTCGAGAAGCCTACCGACTGGCGAGTGACCAACGTAGGAAACCTCTCAGAAGGCATCCGATCTTACTCAGCCTCGAACTGGCGTGACGAAGGGATCGGATTTGTCAGATTTTACACTCTTACCTCCTAGCATTTAGAAAAAGTTTATACCTAGTACTGGGAATCGAACACGCTCCACGCTAACTGCCATATCGTCAGGCTGACGCCTTAAGACACCGCGGCTAACGTGGTTCCAATTGAATGACAATAATATCTTGTTGGCCCACCTTAAAATCATTATTTGCAAACATTTCAGATGTAAAACTCATCACATTTATCGGTAAATAAACCAAGTTACTAAATGGAACATTCCATGCCAAATCGAACACTTTTGAACCTGACCCCTTTTTATTTCGCTGAAACTTTTGTGTCCTTTTCTACCTAAAAAAAGTTATGGGTTTTTGGAAAAACGGCCCTTTTTATCAAATAGCCATAACTTTTTCAAAAATTAACCCATTGAGACGTTTTTTTTAATTTTTGTTTTTAAATGCACTTTTTAGTTTTTTTTTAAACCCGTCATTTTTTTGAATTGACATTTTTGATTTTTTTTCTCTAAAAAAAAATTGATTTTTTCTATAAATATTCCCGTGCAAAGGGAGTGGGCCGATTTTTCCTTCTATTTTTTATTTAATCGATTCTTTTTTTAATTTTTCAAACTTTTTCACTTTCTCTATTTTAAAAACTTTGTTTATACAGTAAAATTAATTTCAGTCAATGATTCTGCGGTATTTTATTCTTAACTTATAGTCTAAACTTATAGGTAAGGATTAGGATTTTACGGTTTATACAATTAACTATCAATTTTCTTGATACTAATTCAACAAATAATTTATTTTGTTTTTATTTGTGGTTTACATATTCTATATTTATCTGAATAAGAAAAAGTTCGGACATAAAGACAACCATCTGCGTCTGGAATTACACTGTGTAATTACTTCCTGTAATTGGTTTCGTTTTTGAAAATCGGTCATTCAAATCATACTTAAGTTAAATTGAGTTCATACACAATTAAGTTAAGTTTATTATTTTTCGAATGGGGCTCCTCAACAATTGAAAAATTTTGTCAACTTATATTACCATGCGAGTGATTTTGACATACCTGCCGAATGGCATTAAGGAGTAGAAAAGGACACAAAAGTTTCAGCGAAATCGAAAGGGGTCAGGTTCAAAAGTGCTCGATTTGGCATGCAATGCGCCAAATATAAAAAGACATGAATAAAATGGAGCAAAAACAAATAACACCGCAAAAAACAGAGGTTTCCCATCTTTTTGTCCCAGATCTTATATTCTAGAGTGTTGGTCTTCATCCATGAAGAACCACATTCAAAAGCTTTTTTTGCACTGTTGTGACACTAATAATATCACGAATTTTGTCCATATAAGTAACGATTTCAGAAGCCGTTAACTTTCTACTTTGCTTACAAGACGATCTTCTGTAAACGTTATCACTTTTAGCCTCGAATTTTGTTTCGTCTCGGAACTTTCATCATGTTGACTAATAATTAGAGCACGATTTTCTCGAGAAATTTCCCTTGTTTGCAAACAAGGGAATTGTAATTGTAAAAAACTATCGATAGCAATTTTTAGTGCTTTTAAACAAACATTTTTTTACAGTAATAATACCGCATATTTAAGATATTTTTTTCTATTTACGCATATTTTTATATTCGACGAGATTATAGAATGATTACAGCAAATATACATTTTAAAATTTGAAATTTTAATATTTGAATTTGAAAGGACCGGATATCTTCGGAAAGTATTACATAATATCAAAAAGCCATCAACCAAAAATGTTTACACTTGTCACACCTTTTTTTAATTGTTTTTTTTATGCTGGTAAGACTGTTCTTTGCTTCTCAAACAAGTTTCATATCACTTCGCTTGTTGAGTTATATGTTTATATTTATAACTTCTTTTATAAAAAAAAATCGGCGATTTTTTAAAATAGATTCATTTATCGAGCAACGAATTTGCATTAAATTTAGTCTACAACCGAAATACGAGGGTTGCTATTTATGTAACCGGAATAATAAATAAATACAAATATTTATCACTGAAAATGGTTTTATTGCTTTTCAAAATATTCTCCGCGATGATCGATATACTTTTGCATACGTTGAACCAATTTTCATAGCACTCTTTCCTTTACGATTAAGGTATCTCTAAAACATGCATTTTGAACGCATTAATCACGTTGACCAAATAGTTTATTCTTCACAGACGGGAACAAAAAGAAATGATTGGGTGCAGTGACATCAATTCGATGTTTTGACCGGTCAAATATTGAGTTGTTCCGCCCGATGTGTGAGAGTTCGCATTGTCAAGGTGAAGAATGATCCTGCGTGGCTGGTTGTTTTTTCTTATTTCTTCAAAGACTTCTGTCAAACAAATGGATGGGTACCATTCAGAATTGATCGCAAAAATTGCCATCGATAGTTTTTTACAATTACAATTCCCTTGTTTGCAAACAAAGGCAATTTCTCGAGAAAATCGTGCTCTAATTATTAGTCAACATGATGAAAGTTCCGAGACGAAACAAAATTTGAGGTGAATTGCTAAAAGTGATAATGTTTATAGAAGATTGACTTGTAAGCAAAGTAGAAAGTAAACGACTTCTGAAATCGTTACTTATATGGACAAAATTCGTGATATTACTAGTGTCACAACAGTGCAAAAAAAGCGTTTGAATGTGGTTCTTCGTGGATAAAGACCAACACTCTAGAATATAAGATCTGGGATACAAAGATGGGAAACCTCTGTTTTTTGCGGTTTTATTTATTTTTGTTCCATTTTATTCATGTCTTTTTATATTTGGGGCATTGCATGTCAAATCGTGCACTTTTGAACCTGACCCCTTTCGATTTCGCTGAAACTTTTGTGTCTTTTTCTACTCCTTAATGCCATTTGGCAGGTATGACAAAATCACTCGCATGGTAATATAAGTTGGCGAAATTTTTCAATTGTTGAGGAGCCCCATTCGAAAAATAATAAACTTAACTTAATTGTGTATGAACTCAATTTAACTTAAGTATGATTTGAATGACCGATTTTCAAAAACGAAACCAATTACGGGAAATTACAGAGTGTAATTCCAGACACAGATGGTTGTCTATATGTTGTATATGTATATATATA